>JAVQIZ010067976.1:0-18298 GCA_036023535.2 Galaxias brevipinnis
GAAGAGCTCTCAGAATATGAGGATCACGTTTCTGCCAATTCAGAGTCTGACAGTGAGTTTGAAGAAGAGGAGGAGATTGACAATCAGCCAACCCCAAAACGAGTCCGTCAGCTGCCAGCCACAAGACCAACCTTTGAGCATTCAGCCCATCAGCAGCCAGCGCTGCGATGTGTGTGAACCCAAGATTGATAGGAAGACACAGTATACATGCATCAAGTGCAAGAAATACATATGCAACACACACACAGTAAAGCTCTGCTTTTCATTTGATGTATAGGCTGCCATGAATAGGCTGTGGGTTGAATGGGGCTGATGTAGTGTAGACTGGCATGGGTATGTCTACTGTATCTGTTCATTGGGGCTTATTGTGTGTAGACGTGTGTGTTCAATATCTAATTAATTTTGAATAAATAAACATCAATAGTGATGGAAAACCTTGTTTCAGTTATATTTGTTCAAGTTAAAAATCCTTTTTTTCCATCATTATCTTAATTATAGCAGATTTTTTTCCTCTTATTACATTTTATCACAAGAAATTTATGGCATCTTTATTCATAAATGTGATCAAACAGAGGTAGATGGCCAATATTTATCATAAAGGCTGTTTCTATTGCTTGTAATTGGGATGAAGAAAACATCTGTTAAAGACTTTTACATAAATATTTATGGATATATCGATTTAAAAACCCAAAAATACAGTGGGTCCACCAGACCCGGGAACACCGGCTGTGTAACAAAAATATGAATGCCATACAAGGGTTAATGGGTTAACACACCTTTTCAAAATGTCAAGTTAACTACTCTGTATTAGTTCAAACTATATGCAGATGTAGATTTATCTTGCAAAATACTTATTATAATCATGTCTACACAGGGAAAACCATCAAAGTGCATGATGTGTGATTGTGCACACACAGCATCCTGCTTAGAGCATGTGGAGTAAAACCAAGATGGATATCTCTCTTACTTAACAAGTTGGAAAACATTTTTAATTTGTATTGTGCAACATCCAGTAAAAAAAGGATCCATAAAATCATACGTGGTTAAAATCATACGCAATTACGGTTAAAAAATGTAATTGAGATTTGTTTCCTACACACGATATGCTTTTATTATAATCATTACTTAGGGGGGTGTTTTAGGGGCGATTCTATGGATTTTCTTCTCTACCAAAAGCCCAAGAGATTGGGCTACATTCCTCACCACTTCCCCTTCATTTATGCCAGACAGTTGAACTTGACTTCATTCTTTCCTTTCGCACAGGGACGGTGAAATCCCCTCCTCCCTTCCCCCCACACACACTGTATCTTATTACTCACAACGGATTCTCTGGAACAGGAGGCCTTAGCAGTCGCCTCTATGCACCATGAGCGTCAGCCTCATGAAAAAAACTGCTTATTATTGGAACACAGGACATGAAAGAAGAGCCATTTATCTGACTATGAAGTGAGAGTAGAGACAGGAAAGGCATGACTAGATAAGAGCAGAAGAAGTGGTGAGTAAGACTATGAGTACACGCAAGCACTTAAACAAATGTCCTTCATCGTGAGGCTTACAGAATGGTTTCACAACATGTTACACAGCGGCTATTTCAGAACGCTTCCCTGCCGTTTCACTTTTCAGTGGTTTCGGTGGTTCCATTTTATTTCCGATTGCAGTGGACCTGTGCGTAAGGCCTTCTCTTTTTTTTATTTCTTGTTTTGTATGCAGTTTACAGAACTGAGTTGATGATCAAGATGTCTACAGACCTACATTCCCAAAGGATTCAGTAAAAGACAGTAGAATATTGTCTCAGTTTACAGGAAGTGCAGTACTGAATCTGGCCATAGAGGTTAGACAATCCACAGATCATGTGGATCATGGCCTCATAATGCCTGTAGTTTATCAGTCTGTTTCAAAATCAATGGTGTTAGTTTTGGTGAAACTGAAAAATAGATTTGACGGTAGAGATGAATTATCACAGGCAAGTTATATTTTTGTACCGGACGTAGTGGTGACATATGACAGGATTTCCACAATTTCAAGCATCTATTGCGTATCCTAGTGTCTTAGTGTTCAGAGTTTTGCTTTTACATCATCCTCTAAAAATAAGTGGGATTGCCCTCACTTTAAAGAAGAACTATCTATAAGAATAGCCCTTACAGAGAAAAAGAACTGTTTTTCCCATATGGTCCCATATGCATTTTGCTAAGTTAACAAATGCATTATAAGCTTTGGGTCTCCCTGTAGAAAATAAAGGTTATCCCTATCCACATGTAGGAGGTGTATGCTATTTTTATTAACCTATTTTAACCAACATAGCAAGAATTTCTTCTTTTAGAATGGCAGGCCACACAAACGACTTTGAATCTGCTCGGTGTAGGCCAATAACAACTTTATTGAACCAGGTTAGTCAGCTGAGAACACACTCTCTTTTACAGTGACAACCAGGTCCAAGTGTCAGGCAACATGACAACACACAGAATACTTGCACAATGCATATACACAACAAGTTTGTAGAAGTAGGACAATAAAAATAAAGACAGATTTCTAGATTATGCTATAGTGCACAGACGGCCATGATGCACAACAAACACAAACACGTCCATTGAAATAGACCGATGCATGGTGTCTTATCTTAGGCTGCTGCAAATTCTGTACGCTTGTAACTGCATTACGTAATGAATAAGGAATAAAGACATAAAAAGATTCAATGCATGTAAACAATATTTCTATAATAACTTATTATAAAGCTTTGCCTTTTATTTCCATCTCACCAGGGTGCTTGACCAACGTATGATCTTTATTTTGGGTGATTGTCACGTCTGCCTATAACTTCCTGAAAGGTGTATCACTTAATTGAGGCATCATTTAAGGAATTAGTGTATTTTGCCAAGACATCTCAGAGCTGAACGTTTGCTTGGAATAATGGCACAGGCAATACGTCGTCTTCGCAAAAACAAACTGATTTGATCTCCAGATTGCCGTTGAATGTTATTGTTCTTCCACTGGAACCTGCCCCTACATCCATTCTCACTGTCTTGCTCATTCTCTTCTTTATTTCTCCATCACTACTGATCTTACCCTATTTCTATGTTTGTCAGAGCTTCATCAAATGAACTGCTTTCATTATCAACAGTGTGTTCAGTACTTTAAGGAATGGGAATAGGGTAAATTGCATAAACCTTGTCAAATGTACTTTAAATTATTTCTAATTATGTTATTATTAGAAGTTGTTGGTACAAATGGACAAGACGTCTTTTTATAAGACATAGATTTTCAATCAGAGGGAGTCATCTTTTTGGTTTTAACAAATGCCATGCTTAATTAAAGTTATCAGAAAGCATCTCAAAGCAGAAACACGTTTTAAGTTCACGTCTTTAAATTCCACAGAAGCCCTTGGGGGTCACATGTTGTGTACTACTGCTATGGGACGTTAAAATGTTTTGCCACATGAATGATTCAGTCACACGCAAATAATTTTTGGGTAAAATAGAGTTTTTTCTTGACCTTTTTATAATGACAAAACCCCATAGAGGGTTAAAATAATGTTAGTGAGGCAATGGTTTTTACAAACTTGTATAAAGTGTTTTAAGCATGGATTTACCATGTTTCCATTTGTAAAATATTCTGTAAATTGTAACTAAATGATTTGCAAAGTGTTTGATTGATGTTTGTGAATAAATCCACGTAAAACATTTTCATCTGTACATCTGAAAATCAGTTCTGCATCCTTTGCATAAGCGAAACTAGCACGTATTTGAGGATGTGAAATGTGCACTTGAGGACTTTAGTCAGCATTTGAAAGATGTTGATTGATAGCAGCTAGCTTAGTCAAGTTAATGCTTTGTATAATGCCTGTATGTCAAGAAACCCCTTATTAATGAACACGTGATTTAACACACCCCCACATAGCAATTTCGGGAAACAGTATGAAGTTTCGAATTAAGTTTGGCAATACATTACAAATATTAAAGGCATGTGAATTAGTCATCATTTTTGAAAGTGAACTGTCCTTCTCTCATTGGATATAAATGGTCAGTTCTCAACGCTTAGAATAGTTTATCATTGGCAATTTTTTGCCCTTTTTTATTGGAATAAGATGTTGATAGTTAAATCAGTACTGTGACTACAAATATGGGTTTGCTCCAAAGTACAAAAACAAATGTAATCCCATTTCTTGAGCATATAAATCCTTTCTACTTTTACTTAGTGTGATGCATTGTTTTTGTAATTAGTTTACAGCAAACATGTATACATCCATTAACTATACTCAGTATGGTAATTGTAAACTGAACTTCTAAAACCAATGCAATGCAAAAAATCTCAATAGATGTTTAACTAAATAGAATATGGATTATTTGAATTTGGACAAGTCTTTACACTGTGTTACTAAAAGGTTGCAATGCAAGACCTTGAAATAAGTCATACATGTGCATGTTCTACAAAATCCCAAATGGTTGTAAACAGTAAGCCAACTTTGTTATCTTATTGCAGGCCTACGTATCTTTGTTATGCATTGCTGATCATCCCTAACCTTAATATTGGATAGTAAGAGCTCTGTACTTTGAAACACATTATCTATGAGGTGGTTGATGTGATTAAATCAGAGAGTGATAAACACTTTCCCTGACGTAAAGGAAAGGTGATGCTATATCTCTCGCTGATCTTTCCTGATTTTCTCTTTAATTTATGAATTATGATTAATAAAAATGTGTTAAGGGATGAGATAATTCTTACCATTTGCAACACCATGAAATGTTTAATTTTATTACATTACAGTTTTGACATAAAACATGTAAAGTGTAATGAAACTGTCAAAGATCCCAGGAGGGTAGGCTACACTCCAAACACTCCATGATTGGCACATCCTGGCCTCACTGGTGAAGTCCTCACACAGTTATGAAGAACTTATTTCACCCACACAAGAGTCGTGGCATTATCATAAATTTGCACTGATGCAACAAGGAATGGCATTCACTCAGCTTCTGAAATCGTTTACAAAATAAATCAATAATTCAGTAATAGGCCTATTTGCCAGCGCACACTTTTGCTGCAAAGCAAAGTTGGATGACCTCCTCATATTTTAATTAGAGACCCCTAAACCAAATAGAAAAGGAAGATCCGTGGACATGCGTGGGTGGCGGGGTAGTGGGAAATTCCTTTGACTCAAGGTATATACAGTATAAAACGACACACTCCTAAGGTAACAGAACTAAGAAAGTCCTGACGTTTCGACATCACAAAAGCAGACCCCCAGCGGTTAATCGTAAAATGACTACTTCAACGAGTAAGTGGACGTCCTATCTGCCTCCTATTGGTTACTGGCTGATGCTAATGCGTCTTCTGGTTTTGTCCATGCTCTCGCTGCTCATTCTGTCTTCACCCTTGAAATGTTTGAACTTGTTATCTTTCAGCCGGACACATCTTTACCGTTTTTGCCGGGTTTATGTGTGTAATGTTGGGGTGCGTAACTTGTAACCCCGTGCCCAATGCAATCTCCGACCTGTCATTTGGAGACACTTCAGGAGAAACCTCAGGAGATATTGTTGATGTCGCATCCGAATCCGTTATTTACCAGCTCGTGCACGAGGTCGATCGACTCTACATTAAGCAAGTGAGTGCTATTACTCACAGGATAATTGAAGGCTATTGATAGGTTACTCATTTGCTTTGCCTACAGCTTCAGAATATAAAATAGTAAAGTAAAGTAAAAATGTTAGAAAGTAAAGTAATTGAAAGTAAAGTAATTGACATGAGACATCTTTTCCCATCTAGTTTGTGGATGAATCTTTAGCCACTTACATCCACTTGCCAAAGCCAGGTTGCCCAAGCATCAACTTCAACAAGGTAAACATTGTCTCTTGACAATGGGCGTTTATGCTCCCGTGTGCCCCTGACTATGAACTGAGTGCAGCTTTAAAACATTAAGCCCTCTAGTCTAGACGACATTTCAACTATGAAACTATTGCCATGATGCTATAATGCTATAATTACACTGCCTCAATGACTGATTCACCTAATATCTTTCCTCTTCTAAAGGAGTCTTGCAGACAGAAATTAATCCATGGCCTCCAGTATTACCGAATTCTACTACAGATTATACAATCTGAGTACTCCAGCAATGTAACAGATATCATCCCCAAGATCACCAAAATGATCCTGCAGCTCAAGAAAAAGGTACATACAACTTAATTTCAATGAAGTAAATTATTTCCATTCTTCCAAACTTTGGGATTAAATTAATGTGCACCAAATTATTTCATAAAAATGTTAAGGTTGTTGCTTTGAGAATTATTGAGTCAATTGACGTCTAAAATAATTTTCCATTGTAATATTTTATTTAATTGATTATGAAGTATCACAAATGTACATTGATATCATTGCTGTTTGAGTCACCTTTTGTTGCAACACTTGTAATATCTCAAAGTTGTGATGTCGTATTGGACCTGTGAGCACGTGCCTGTGTCACATTTTAAGGTCCTGCTTAAATGGAGCTTTCTTATATATGATGTATGCAATGCATTACAGGAACCCTGCAAGCAAGCCCTGGACCAAATATATGTGCGCATATGTCAAGCCTATATTTTGTGTGTCAAGTCTATGTAACCTGTGTCCTGATTCATTCATGTTATTTCAAATGATTCAATCTGTTCTCTTATCCTCAGCCCGTGGGCCCTGAGAGCATACAAGAGCCAAGTGATAGAGAACAAGTCCAGCTGCAGGAGAGGTTTAAAGCAGGCACCGTCTGGGAAAAGGAAGTGACAATGCACATCATCCTGCGTGGATTACGTGCGTTCTTGGAGGATGTCAAGCGAGCACTAACTAAGATGGAGATGCGTGGGGGAAAGAGGGTTCAAGGCCATCAATAACACAGCTACTACTCTTTTGATTTCTGTTATTAACAGTGGTCATTGAGAGAGAGAGAGAGAGAGAGAGAGAGAGCGAGAAAGGGAGAGAGGGAAACTGCCAAAATCGACCCAAGTGGGTCTCGAAGTGAAAACATGGCTGACCGTTTCTAGTTAGTTATATTAACATATTTATTAGTTACTTCAAGTATTTATTTGTTACATTTTCTTAAGAGATTATATAATATTTATTGATTATGGGTGATGATCATGTATTATTTCTAGCTAGATTATTTACATCAATGTATTACTTCAGATAGTCACATGTATGTAACCAATGTTGGACTGTAAAGCACAATATGCATCAATTTAAATTCTGTGAATTTACCTCAGGCAGCTTTGGTCCTAAGTTCTTCAGTTACCTAGGCTTTTTAAAATAAGTTTCTACGATTGTATGTGCTAATTGAGTGCCAATGGACAGCTGAATGTAACTTAAGATGTGTACCTATGAATAATAATACTTAAATGTACTGGTAGAGTTTGTTGATTGAGGTTGGACTGGGAATAGGCTACAGTATATATTTCAGAGAACCTCTTCATGATGAATCCAGA
Source organism: Galaxias brevipinnis (assembly GCA_036023535.2). Classification (NCBI taxonomy): domain Eukaryota; kingdom Metazoa; phylum Chordata; class Actinopteri; order Galaxiiformes; family Galaxiidae; genus Galaxias; species Galaxias brevipinnis. The sequence goes on from JAVQIZ010067976.1 coordinate 7,440, forward strand.
TTTTCATTATTAAAATAAAAAATATGAATAACAGCCACGCCACTTTTTTTACGACTTACTTCATTCCACCAACAACATATACTACATTGATTAAATAACTCCTATGACTGAAAAATCACTGAAACAAGAATGTTTCTTGGAAAGTTATGTCTTAATAATCCACATACTTTTTCTGAAGTTTCATTGTATCGTTGAAACAATATGGCAACCTTAAACGTTTTCATACTGGTATAGTCTGACAATATCCACATATTTTGAAGGTGGAACATAAAAAAGTTTCACCAGCTGCACAGCATTAACATTAGTGGTTATAATACTGCTTCCACTACTGCCACCCCTACTGTAACTAGTCATCCTTTTACTAGGTTTAATAAAAGGGATTTTAAGTTAAGAAAAACACAATCAATGAAGTAATCTTCTACAACACTAGAGAACCCAGGAGTCAGAGACAATACAAACAATGCCGTTTCCATTGTGACCCAGTGTGTTTTGTGTTGTTCACTTTGTGTTTTTTGTTTTTCACTTTGTGTTTTGTGTTTTCTACATTGTAAGAAAGTAGGTGGTATGTCATTCGATCCTGTGATCTGGAGAAGGAATTGAAATAAGGTGACACTCAAAGTCGCAATGTTAATTGGTCATTTCCATAAATAATTTATTAACAGCCTAAGGTCATCTGACAGACGTGTTCAGATATACAAATATGTTGTTGAATGGCCAAAAACATGCCGATTGAATAAAAAAACAAAAACACTTAACACCAGACAAAAATTATAAAAGGTTCATTAAACGGAAGGTGACCTTCTTTGATAATACCATCTTATTGAAACCAGTCCAGACACAAGGGACCAAGTCACAGACAATTCTATACTCCGACCTGCTGGTACAAGAGCCAGTAATACATTGTCTAGCATAACAGACAGCGATAGAAGGGGACACTGGTTTCACTTTGCAGTAAGAAAGCTGTTAAGTCTGTTTGGAGGTGACTAATCACAGGTGGGGTCCACTGAAGGTAGTCTAAAGGCGATTGGACGGGATGAGATTCTTCTCAGCCCCAAAGCAAACTGGGCGAGAGAGAGAGAGAGAGAGAGAGAGAGAGAGAGAAGCATACATTTACATATTACACATTGTTTTCATATAAATATGCATACACAATACAAACAGGAACACCTGAGTACACACAAAACACTGAAAAGTTTCTGCTACATACCTCAAGACTGTGGGTTCAGGCATTCCAGGATCAGCTCCCCTCTTAAAGCCTGTGCATCGAAATATAAAGAATGAATAGATAACAAAGGCAGAGGTCTTGTGCTTGAGATAGTGGCTTTTACCAACATCATTGTCCCAGACCTAGTGTAGTTAGGGGAAACCAACAACTGAGCATGAAACTGTCAGCTGCTGCACCAGGATACTTAGATGCCTCATGTAATTAATCTCTGCTTTAAGGCTGTAACATATGCCTACAGAATTAAACCTGCAAAGATAAACATATACAACGAGGAATACAAATGTTTGTTTGACTGAATATTACAATCTTGGTAAGGCCATATGCTTGTAAAATAAGAACATATTCAATAGATCTACCGCACAGTGAAATCTCTTCGAGACTCCGCTCATTCACAAAGCACATATTTGCCACTGTAGATAATTGCCCTACAAGGCTTACTGTGTGTGGGTCGTTTAAATATTCCTATCTTCCTGCGAGATAACTGGTTACATTAAAACATTGAATACGATACCACTAATAACAATTAAGTCATCTCTGCTGCCTGATTTAAGGTACAGTCTTTGGCTCTATCTGGAATAGTTGGAAACTTCAGTGATATTTCTTGATACGTTTGTATGTTGGCAATATTTGATTAATTTTAAATCTGCTTGAACTGTCTTCATTGTGCTGCTGCAAGTTAAATACATTACGTACCAGACCAGGTCTTACGTCAGGTCACACAAGTAAATCCACTATTACAGTTGCTAGCAGCTAGCACAAAAAAATGCTTATTAGCAATACGTTTGTTCGGTTAGTCAATTATTAAATAAAATTAGCATGATAGGCTTTGCATTGACACACTCTTGGCTAGCTAGCATTAGCAAGCTAAGCTAGCTCAGTTAGCAAGTTAACGACCGAATTATAAACCCTTTTACTGACCTAGATATAGCACAGTAGGGATGAAGCCCCATCGGATAACAAACTGGCCACACTGGAACACCTGCTGTAGCCGTTGTTTGGTCTCTTTACTAAGTTTAGCCATTATTTTTATTTATGAAACCCTGTGCTGCTTCCGAATGACGTTGTACTTCTGACACTAGGTCAAGGACGGTACAGAGGAAATAATGTAATGAGAGCAAAGCGTGGCCGTAAAGCAAGGGGGTGTGTTGTAGAGCGCCCTCTGCTGGCTAGAACAACATACAGTATCGTTCCGCAACACGTTTAAAAATTCTGTCACTTATTCTTATGACTTGGTGTCTAAAATAGCATATTTTAGTAGGTTTATTGTGCCACAAAACTATTAACTACATTATTGAGATATTGAGAAAATAACTGTGTATGTCAGCAAGAGAGACGGAAATAAATGTCAGCACGGAAATATAGAAATACTTTATTCCCAGAAGCTCTAGCTGTGAGTTTTCTTCAGACAAAAAGGCCAACATAAACCCAAAAAGTACAACGACAGTATGTACAATCCATTTGAATCTTTTTTTTCATATTCTGTAAACTTACATAGAGAAACACGATGATTGTTCTTGTTCCACCACATATGGATACAAAATCGTTGTAAAACACTTAGAATGATGGAACACACCTCATTTAGGACACTGGGGCTATCAGAACACATTCTTGGAACGATGTTCTAAAGAAGTTTTTTATTTTTTTTTAGACGAGTAGAATAAAGTTTCCTGTTCATTGACAAACCTTTTGTTATATGAATGGAGAAGCAAAGACATACAAAGACAACACTACAGTACTAAATTCTTTGATGACATGTGGATTTGGAAAGAGGAAAAAGATGTTAAATCACACCAGTCTTTCCCCAACCTCTTCCCACTTCAAACCTCAAGACAAAAAGAGTTTTTGCTGGGAGCTTGAAATCTAGCCATAGAAACATTTCACTCTGTGATGCATGTAGCTTCATCTGCCAAATTGCTTAATTCATATCCAGGTTATTGTACACCATGCAGCTTCTTTTACCTATTGTGCTTTAAACTTCAGGGTGAGAAAATACAGTTCTCTTTTTTCCCCCAAAGGAAAATACCACAATTTTAACCTCTGTAAATACGAAAATACCACAGATTAAATACATTTCTCTCATTTTATATGCAAAATTCTGCAGTGCATACATCACACAAACATCATAGCAATCAACCCCCTTTAATGCTTCCGCTATAATGACTTATATCGGACACATTTGAATTAGAATATCCAAGAGATATTGCTTGAAAAATATGTTTCTAAATGTTTCCAATTGTGAGAATAATCATGTATTTTATAGAATAAATTATACTGAGCAATGTCGCTTCAAAAAGAGTGTTGTTTGTAAGAGTTTGTCCCATACCATTAAAAGAATGGGAAACTGCAGGGCGCTTAAAAAAAAGTACTAAAACGACCAGGTTAATTAATTCTGAAAGTTTCTACTTTGTTCATTTAATCAAAACAGCAGCACTTAATCATAAAACAGTCACAACTACACTGGCACATACACCCAAACACACTTGCAAGCACACATCCACACACAGTCGTAAACACTCAGGATCTGCCCATAGACAAATTAGGGCATGGTCAGGATGGTTGTGTGGAGAGCAAAGCATGACAACAATAGTCTATTAAAAATACTTCAGATTTTGAAATCTTTACTTGACACAGTTTTAGTGATGTGTGCACCCAGTTTATTATTCCCCAGACACCCCCAACACACAAGGACAGGTAGGTTCTGTCTGTGCAGACTTACAGTTCTTTCTTCTTCCAGAGGGTGGCAGTGCACTACCAACTGTATGGCCTCGCTGGTAGTGTTCACCTGGGTGTCATCCTCTTTCTGGCAAGGTGGAGGCTCTCTTTCATTGGATAAAGAAGTGTACTGGAGTGGGGGAGGGCCCAGCTAGATTACATAATGGGGCAGGAGGAGAGACTGGTGTGTGTGTGTGTGTGTGTGTGTGTGTGTGTGTGTGTGTTAATGGGTCACTTGTCCAATCCAAATGGCAGATTTTAAGATCACAGGTAAAGGGTCAAGGTTGTATGAAAGGGGTTCAGAGGGGTCACTTTAGGGTCACGAGGGGGGGGGGGGGGGGGTTTATAGGTCGGCCCTTAGGTGCACGCTGATGCTGGGTGAGCGCTTCATGTGATTCGGGCCGGGGCTCAGATAGCCCTGCCCCTCCTCCTGCAGGCCGCAGGTGTAGCGGCCAGGCTCAGCAGTGTGGTTGCCGGGCGGAGGGGGGTTTCCAGCGGTGACCTGCTCGAAGGAACGAGAGAACACGGCGCTGGCCGTGCGCGTCAGGTTGCTGAGGGCCCCCGCCTTGGGTACCGATTGGCTGGAGGTGAGCGTCAGACGTTTGACCGACAGCTCCACGTTCTCGCTGGCTGTCCGTCCAATGGCCGGGCACGCCTCCTTGTCCTTACTGGCCCGCCCGACCAGGCGGCACTTCTTCATGGCCTTGGCCCCCAGAGTCGCCGTAGTGACGCTGTTGCTGACAGTGATGGTGGGTGGGGTCAAGTCAGGCCCCACCCCGCTTGGCCACACCCCCTCATCCACCTCCGAGATCTCCATCAGCTCGTCCGGGGAACCCAGATCCACTGCGTCTGAGAGAGAGAAGGGGTGTGACAGATACAATAGCGTAAGAGTCACTAAAGCTTCTGTTTAATGCAGCCCGATGGCCTACATCACACACCAACCAACAGGCTTCTTGGTTTCCCATGGTTTTAACACAATAGTAGACGGCCGCAGGAAAATAACACGGCTCAACCACGACTAACCCAACCTGAGCTGTGCTCTGCTCTGCTGGCCAGGTCCACCCATTACAAACCCACTACAGGTGAAACACTAGGTTGAGGGACTAATCCAGGCAGGGCCACAATGCAAAGTACAGAGCAGGTGGTATAGAGGTTGATCTTAACGTGTAAATACATTTCAGATTGCAGTCTGTACCAGAGGAGTTAGGTCACAGCAGGTCAAACAGTGGAGATAGCAGTGGTCAGTGGTTTATTGGAAAATAAATAAATAAAGGATTTGGTGCCAAGCCCCAAAGCAGAATATGACCATGTCAAAGTAACCAAAGGAAGCCTGGGGAAAATCACAGAAGGAAAGGAAAGGAAATCCTACAAACACAACGCACAAGCCTAACACTACCGCCACACTATCCTACAGCCCATGGGTCCTACAACTCGTATCCACCACCAAATAGTCAATATCTCACACATACAAGTGAGTAGTCACACAATAGGACACATCTTAGGGAAAATAAAAACCAGTACCATCACCACTGAAGATTACATCAATATACAGCAGATAGATAGGCGGGTCCTGGCAGATTCAACATGTTATTTTGCTCAGCTCAAGGTCAGATTCACCTTCCACATAAGAGTATAGTTTTTGACTCGTCATTGGAATTTGGATTGACATGAGCCTAAGGCAACCAGTCAGGAGCTGCCTGTCATTCCTCAGCTATTGCAGCTACCAATCAGGAGGCAGCCGTCTGTCTCCCGTAGCAACCGAGGGGTAATGTGTCCAGGCAAAACCAGGCGTGTCTGTGGCCAAATCTATGTCAACCCCCTTGAACAAATTATTACCGTTAAATCACAAAAGAACACTAATGGTTCCCTTCTTGTGTCATAGGAATTGGTGACGGTGTGTCAATTAGACAAAGTAAAATGATCAGGTATTGAATATTCAGGGTCAAGTTATAAGCTGTTAAATCTTTCTAAGGACTGTGTTAGGATGATTATTAGTGTGTTAAGTAGACATGCTCCAAAGTGCTTTCTCTCTCACGACTTAATTAGCAGTAGCAGTTGATGGGAGTTCAAGCAGCTGCATCAGGAACAACACTTAGGAGCAGATATCACATGGAGAGCCTCAGTGAGAGAAGGAAAGTAAGTGATGGACAATGACAGATGGAGGAGGAGGAGGAGGAGAGCAGTGTGATTAGGACACAGAGGCCAGGAGAGAGCGGCGCGAGTTCAGTGACCAAACCATTAGTCATGAGCCACCATGCAGCTTTTGAGGAACACGCCCCCCACACACGGTTACCTAGGTTACCCCAGGGAGCGGGGCAGGGGGAGGGAGGGGCGGGGCCCTAGTATTGGCTCCTCCCTGCGGAGGCAGGCCCAGAACCCTCGTCCACCGTCCGCCTCACAGACTTTTGCCTTCTGACCTCCTGACCCCGGGGGATGAGGTCGTGACCTCGAGGGTCCTGGCTGACCTCGGATGCGCCGCCCAGTGTCTCAGGGTCGGGCTGGGGTCGGCCGTCGGAGCGGGGCCGCAGAGAGTCTCCGTTGGGCATGCGCTCGCCGCTCACGCCCGTCACACTGATCTCTGGGACAGCCAGGCCCCCCAGCGAGGCCTCACTGTCTACACTGACCTCCTGGGACTCTGGTGGGGATGGACACACATGGACATATGGATACACACACACACACAGACACACACACACATACACACAGGTATTGACCGAAGACATACGTGCACAAAAAAAAAAAGACAGACAGAAAAAAATGCATATAAAATAATAATGATATGACAATAACAGAATGTGTCCTATAGCTACATGGCTTACAGAGACAGATGACATAACTGCTCAGTCTAGACGACGTAGACTGCACCCACACCAGCATGGTGTTGGTTTACCAGAGAATCAGAGACTGAACCTAAATGTGCGCAGCGTCTGAAGACCATCTCCCACTAATTACGGGCCTGGCTTAACATCGGACAGGCTAATAGCTATAATCTCAACATGGCTTTATAAAATCTTCAGGGATCCCAGAGAAGCTCCCTGATTCCTAATTCTGTTCCCCGGAGCCTGTCGGTCGGACATGTACGCCGTTACCCAACTCTATCCTAAAGAAATACGCACTGCACAAGAAGACATGGGTTAGATAGACACACATCTGTGAAACATCTTGTGTCATGGTCGTCGTTCCCTGGTCCCCTTCCTCTGTCTCCTCACCTCTCCTTGCCTGCTCTCCTACTCATCTCCTCCTAAACGTGAGCTCCGCCGGGGGAGCCCTACTTTCAGTTAGCACTGCCTTCCCAGATCTCTGGAAATGAGGGGGGGGAAAAGGAGATCAAAAAGTTTCTAAGCACTACGGGATATGCTGCCCTCCATCTCATCGACGCCTACCTAGGGCTTCAAATCCATTCTGAAGAACACAAGACCCTTTAAAGAGTCTAGGTACGAGTCTATGTAAAGTATGACTACAGCCACCTAAGGCTGCTTGCCGATCCCATGTAAGCCTGACCGGCTGATTCACAGTCGTGCAGTGAGAGCCACTGAGAGGGTGAATGGCTGACAGATGAGATGGAGGGGGGGTGGCGGATGAAGATGTGCGGACGAGACCGTGGAGAGACTCCTCTCTCTCCTGGGCGGACCACTGTGTTCCTTGGGTGTGGCTTGGCAACCCCTTTGCAGGTTTACGTGAGAGTGTGTGTGTGTGTGTGTGTGTGTGTGTGTGTGTGTGTGTGTCCACGCGTCTCACCGTGTCTCTTCCAGCGGTGGCCCCGGATGGACAATGAGGTGACGGCGTTGCGGGAGATCCTGGAGGAGGTGGGCGTGATCTCCACCTGGATGCTGCGCGCCCCCTCCTTGTTGCTGTTCTTCAGGGCCGCGCCGCGCAGCGACGACTTGATGGCGTTGCCCACCTGGAGAAGAGGGGGGGGGGGGGACGACACGCACACAAACACAAGGCCACTCAGAATGGTAATCCGTTGCATACCGGCCTTGTCTGCATTAGGAGACCCACACACAAACGCGGTCAGGCGCAGAAACACCACTCACAGGACTTGATGCAGCAGCAGCGACAGCATTTTAATCACTAGACCACAAGAACCCTTTGTCCTTTGTTTTCACACTTCTAAGGAAACGCCACGTCACGGGGTCAAGCTAAGCACGTGCCACACACACACACACACACACACACACACACACACAGCTCTGACAAAACCCTCATAGGCTTTACAGTGTTTAGCCTGTTGAGAACAGGGAAAGGCAACACGACAGTGCTTTCCCGGGTCCACTCCATGTGCCGCCTGTTTGTTATTAGGTGCAGGGTGCACCTTTGTCCAGGGCAGCGGTAATGCTCTCAGCTACAGGCCAATCCCTTGAACCTCGAGCCTTAAGGATTACCGATTAACATCGCAGAGTCTAAGGCATGTCAATAATCTACGGGGATTAAAGTCAGCCTGCAGAGAAGGAAAGATACACCAACATCAACACACACACACACACACACACACACACACACACACACAGAACACGCTCTGTTCTCATGAGCGAGGGAACGGTCAGGTGACGGTGGAGCAAAGTAGCCAACATGGCACCCACCAGCAGGGCCTCGGGATAGAGCTCCAGTTGGGCTCGGTACAGCACATCGTCCAGCGCCTTGGAGCCCAGGTCCACCTCCCCATTGCACCTGTAGGACACACAGCAGAGAGGCCTGCTAGGACGGGCTGGGGAGCCAGCAGAGGGACAGACAGGGCAGTGGTGGAGGTGAGGGCTGGGTTGATAGTGAGTGGTCCTTATGTCAACATAGTTGGTCTAGCAGCATTAGTGAGTTAAGGTTCATGTTGGGTTAGTGTGTGTGTGTGTGTGTGTGTGTGTGTGTGCGTGTGTACTCACAGGGCAAAGTGTATTCCCGTGATGAGCTGGACCAGGAACTCGGACGTCACCGTCATGCGGGTGCTGATGCCCTTGTAGCGCCGCAGCTGTTGCCGAGGGTAACCGCATATGCACACTCTGCCAGACATCCAATCAGTACCAGAGAGAGTGTTTAATCCACCAATGAAACACGTGAATGACCTGCGTGGCTGCATTTCAATAGTGTACTGAATGCTTACAATCTTAGATGGAGATTCAAAGACGTGTATGGACCATGCAGAATAAGCTGGATAATAACTACGGTGTGTCCATACATTCCCAGCTATAGGGTTTTGGATTAGTATTAGTAATACATGTATCAGAGCCTCTGCTCTTGGGTTGGATATTAGCTGACCACTTTGTTAGTTGGCTCTGTGAAAACACAGGCGTATGTGCTTACTGTGGTACGTGTAGAACACTTAGCGGGCTGTCTAGGTCCACTCCCACAGTATTTAAGTCTTTAAGAGGATAACATGAGCGGATGTTGGCAGAGCAGTGTTTTCCTAGTTGTGTGTGTGTGTGTGTGTGTACCTCTCCTTCAAAACAGACAAGAGGTAGGCCTCCAAATAACAGGATCAGCTGTGTGTGTGTGTGTGTGTGTGTGTACGTGCACGTGGCAGGCTTCCCTCTCAAAACAAGGCCAGCGGAGGTTACCCCCGCGGGGCCACCGTGACGGCGTTAGTACCTGGAGCTGAGCTGGCAGAGGGACTGCAGGGAGGAGGAGGTCATGTAGCTCAGCGCTGCGTTGTAACACACCAGCAGGAACGTCAGCACCTCAAACCTGCTCAACAAACACACCTTAACACCACCCTTCACCAGACCAAGACATCCTGGCCACACACTATGTAACATGGTGTAGCGCGTAGTCTATGCTGCCACGATAACGTGCCGTTGACGCCTGTGAAGACACGACCTCTAACCCCTCACCTGTTCTGTGCGGTGAAGGTCTCTCTCTGCAGGTGGGGCCCACTGTACACCACCCTGCTCAGCCCGTGATTGGCTAAGGCCCCCTCTGTCAGGGCTAGGGAGCCAATGGTGGACGGCTATGGGTGGGGAGAGAGGTTTAATTCAGATTCTGTCTTTATAGACTTTATGGAACAGTTGATGGTGTCAATGTGAGGGTGTGTCCTCACCTCGTGGTAGACTGAGGGTTTGGACAGAGACGGGACTGTGAAGGTGAGGACTTTACTCTGGCCATCTTTATCCACGATTTCCTGTACGATAAAGACAGAGAGAGACACAGAGACAAAGAGAGAAGGAGAGATAGACAGAGAAAGAGAGAGACAGAGAGAGGTGCAGGGTTGAGAGATAGACAGAGAGAGAGAAAGAGAGCGAGACAGAAAGAGAGAGAAAGAAAGCCAGAGAGAGAGAGAGAGACAGAGAGAGAGAGAGAGAGTTAAGGAAAGGGAGTAGGAATGAACAAGGGCTACAAAGGCTGTCATAAACACACGGCTTCATCTCCTGGAGGAATCATGTCTGTGCGCTTATCGCTTCCTCCATAGATGTGTATCTAGGCTTCCTTGTGTGAGGAAAAAAAAATTATAAAGACAGAGGGAGGTACAAAAAGAGGACAAAGAAGAGGGAGAGAGTGTGAGCACCTGTCTCCGGGGTGTGTCTATTCTGGCGCTGTGTGAGTGTGGGCGAACGTGTGTGTTCTTCACACCCCCTGTGTGTGTGTTAATGTCAAACTGATTAACGAGGAGTGCACACAGGATGTGGAGTGACAGCTGACCTACTCTGCTATGCTGACACGCTGGCAGGGGCACAGGGCTTTATAGAACAGAATCAGTCCAACAACCACAGTATGACGAACAAAACTCTGGCCCCTGGTCACTAAAGGGACAGATGCCCCAGCCCCCCAGCTCCCAGACCCAGCACCCGGCCCCAACCCCAAGCTCCCAGCCCCCAGCCCCCAGCTCCCAGCCCCCAGCCCCCAGCCCCAGCACCCGGCCCCAACCCCAAGCTCCCAGCCCCCAGCCCCCAGCCCCCAGCCCCCAGAGCCAGCTCCCAGACCCAGCACCCGGCCC
>JAVQIZ010067987.1:0-28354 GCA_036023535.2 Galaxias brevipinnis
AGTATGTGCCTTTTGGAGACACTGAAGGCTAGAAGTTTGGTTAAGTCATAACATTAAGTCATGTCTTAGTTTCCTGTGTATGTGTCTTTAGATATGCTGATTACGAACATGTGATCCATCTTGTCCAATGGAATGATTGTTTATCTTGTAGACCTATTTACTCATTAGAACCTTGTCAACTAATCAGAACTTGCTATGTCGTTAGACTGATCTGACGGTTGTATTTTCTCTATGTACAGACTCTGACTCAGACTCTGCAGTCATCAATAAAATTGTACATTATCTCTTCATGGTTTCTCCCTCTCATTAATTGGTTATTTTCTGTCATAGATTGAAATTATCCATTACAATCTACACTGTAAAAAAATATTTGGCGTTTTAGTTATTTCAACTTGTTTTAATAAGTTAGTTGTACTAAAATTAAGAAAACATTGAGTCAACTTGTTATTTCAAGTTGGAACCTGACCAATTGATCAAGCAAAACACATTAGTCAATGCAATTTAGACATTAAAGTTTAATCAAGAACAATTTAATTAACATACTGAAGACATCATCTGACTCTTGACAGCATGAAGTAATAGTCATGGTTACCGCTATACTGATGGGCCATTGAGGTAATAAATTTGCATATATCCCAGCAAGTTATTAGATGTAATATTAATGATAATACAATTTATTTGGATTGTGCTTTGCTTTGCAAGAGTAATCTCAAAGCATACAATCCCTGTTAAACATACATAGCAAATTATATAAGGCATATGAAAAATATATTTTTTCAATTTTTTGCAACTCTTACTCTGAATAATGTTATCATTAATGACAAGCCCTAGCTGAAATTTCCGACAGCTTAATTATCAAACCCGCGAGCAATACTTACATGAGGTCTAGTTCGCGCACTTATTTTTGACTGGGTCTAACCGACGAAACAGCTGTGGGCTACACAGAAATTGTGCCGGTACCAATGCTAAACGGAGCTGTGCTGGCATGAAGTTAGGCAATACAACCTAAAATCCCCGCCAGATGCAACGTGTATTCCCCTCCTGTTATCTATAGGGAAAAAACGTGTGGGGGCTATATATTTGTATATACAACAAATATAACACAGATACAAGTTGCCTACATAAATAATTGTGTCCAAATAGTTGAAGAGGTTTTTGGGAAAAACCAGAAATTGTTACAATTGCCCCCGGTCTCCCCTAACATCATGAACATAGGTGATGCTTAAGTACAACTCAGTATGGGGGCTCACAGGACTTATATCACTCTTGAGTGCCCAAAAGTGAAAACGGAACAAGGTTAACTTTTATTGGAGAATTTGGGAGTTGAAGTGTGTTCTTGTTTTGGTTGAAACTATACGATTTATACAAAAAAAACATTGTACTATATTCTAAATATTGTCACAAATTTTATTTGTAATTTTCAAATTTTTATTATTTGCTTATCTTTATTTATTTTTTGTTGCAGTTAAACAGGGCACTGCTGGAAAAGATACATCGGTTACCCCTGTATAGGCCCAAGTAAAAATGATAATGCAGAAACACGTGTATGCGCCCTATTTAAAATTGCTCATCCAAGACATCCTATGTAATATCAATATAGCAAATCAGATGCCTGGAACCGTGGATAGTTTAGTCATATATTTTTTCATTATTTTTTTCATTTTTATTACAACGTTAGTTTGCCATGCAGGATATATTCCCATCGAGATTGATACTCTCTTTTTCAAGGGAGACAACACATCATTATAGACATAGTTACATATAGCAGACTACATAGTTAATCGTGCGCTAAAACAGCATCTTAATAGCAGATCTTAGTTGTTACAAGACAGACAACTGGTACAAATATGCTATGGAAAAACCATTATATTATCCTAATATATTATTACATTTCCCGCGTAAGAGATGACGCAAACACGTAACGTTGGGACGCCGCACTTAGACTGAACAGCCAAGAACAATGTTATTTTCATTTGACAACATGTCAGTTTCCTAGCTAGCTTATGTAGCATGAGCTAGCTGGCTATGATGTGGCTAAGTAAATAGTTAAGTCTAGACACCTAACTGGTATGTTTAAATTAGCAGGAATATGGCGCTATCATGGATTTAGATACATTTAATATTTTAAAAACATTCAATCGAAGGCCACTCATTCAGAACAGAATAATCAAGGTACCCCGGCTTACACTACTAGCACAGCTATCTTAGCTAACGCTAGTATCATCTCGCAAGCGGCAAGCCAGCAATCTAGCTATGCCATCCGTGATGTTATTTATTTACTTGTGTACAATACATTACAATACACACATAGACACAAACATTGTTTTAGAAGTTTACGCTACCCTGGGATACTAACTTCCATGATCAGGACCGAATATCACAACGTAAACATCGTTAGTTTAAGTCAACGGCGGTGTCACAATCTGACTGCTCCTGCAAAACAGTAATGTTACATGTATGAAATTATTAATAATATATTAAGGACCAACGTTATTTAAGGAAAAGACATCAACGCACATGGTATCACATGCTTAAATGTCTGAACGATACGTGGTAAAAAATGTACCTAGTTGAAAAAGGTGCGAGGATGTAGCCCGACAGTAATTTATTGATTTTCTTCTTCTTTCGTTAAATCGTTTTGGATATGCTTTAGCAGAAACTTAGCCCAGCCAAGTTCGTTATGTCTTCAGGAATAAATAAATAAAATGTAGAATACACTGTTCTCAACGCTTGGTTTATTTGGTGTTGGATTCCATGAGGAAATCAAATACTTAACAGTAAACTGATTAGATTGGCCCAGGTGGTGGTGTTGGACACTTCTGTCTCCTTCTGTTCCTACTGTATCAGTTTGCTAGAAGAAGGGCACATTACACTGAAAAATAAATTCAATGTTAGCTCTGCAGTCTGCACCCTCAGTGCTCAATCTTTAGCAAATCTAGGTAATTAAATGTATATAATTAAACATATCTATGACTTTATTCAAGCTATTCACCCCATCCTTTTAGAGACGGCAACATGTTGCCTAAACCCTTGCTTAAATGTTACAATGGATTTTGGGTGATTCAGTGCAGAATCATCTGTAGTGCAAATGTAGGCTAATGGGTTTGACAATGTGATGATAACTAGGAACCTATCCAGTCATGAACACCTAACATTTTTTAAATATGGTAATGTGATGAAGACCTTTTGAGCTAATCTGTTGTTAACAGATAAAAACACAGATAAGCTGAAACATGCATATGTGCAGTGTATCACTTTTCTGCTACAACTTATGTATTATATATTTCTTAGTATTTATTTAAAGAGGAAGACCAAAGTGAGATTGAATAACATTTTAATTGCGTTATGAATACAAATGATGAGAAAGCCTTTCAGGACTCTTGTCTGTAGTGTTAGACGTTAGTTGTTTATATAGAGGTCTTTTGACTTTCATTTACACTCATTGTATGAAGGTACCCTTATGTAGATGACGTAAATCAAATGTTTAATTCAAGAAGTACTCAAAACTCAAACAAAACAGGTTTCATCAATATTTAATACTTGGAGTATCTTCTTCCTAGGAAAGTAAGGATTTATCTTAAGCCAGGCTTGGTTATTTGAACTGCAGGTTATCATCATGTTGTATAGTTATTGTTGTGTACTGTGTAGGCAGTAGTGGCAATGCCCATTCTGTTGCTTGAATTTAACATACATATGACTACTATGCCTAGTCATTCCTTGCAATGGCTACTTGATAGACTCTTCTACCCCACGAGCAGTCCTGTGTGGTTTGTAAAACAACACCTTGATCTTTGCTGCTCCTAGCTCTTGCTTTTAAACAGCAACCCACCTCATCCCTGAGGTGCAATAGACAGGCTGACACTTGAGCCTCTGACACGGTGGCTCACTTTGCATAGTTCTCTCCCTCGGGCCATCCTGCTGAGCAACAGTGCGCCCGCTCCTCACTATTTATTTGTGCATCCCTGTGCCTGTTTGCTTCCTAATCATCAGACCCTGGCTCACGTTCGTCAGAGGGTTTTTTGTTCCATGAAACAATGTTTGTTCACACCTTTCAGACCCTGCCATGGCAGCTGGTGTTAGCCTGCTAAGTGAACTGCCTTACTTCCCCAGCGGAGCTTACAGTGACGAGATCAACACAGAAATGGAACCAGGTAAGAGAAACTTATTGTAGGGAATAAAATACAAGCCCCACGCTTTTGCTTTAGAGGCAATGCAGTTATGCAGTTAGGCTGACGGCTACAAAGAACATTATCACCACAGCAGACGTACATTTGTGCTTTTTTTTACCTTGTCTTGTGAAGCTGGGTCACAGATTTTTGCCACATCGTTTCTTTATAAAACAAGATGATGTATTGATATCCCCTATACAAATGGAAAGGTATGATTCAGTAATTCTTTATTCAACTCGGACTTAATGTAGAATATAAGATGGGTTATATCATCTAGTTAATAATGTTAACTGTATGTAGTGCAACTATGTTTTTTTAGCTCTTTGTACTCATAACAAAAAACATTTGTATCCAAATAATTACTTTGAAGCTACTATGTAGATCTCACTCTTTTATAGTTTTCCACAAAACTGTAGAATACACTAAATGTCACATAATTGTTTCAACAGGGTTACATAAAACACTTGGTAAATGCCAGTAGCCTTATTTGAAGGAAAAATTACTTTAAGAGAAATTGGACGTACTCCTTTTTGTGTTAGATCAATGCACTAAGTAGCTTATGCAACCAGAGTTAGGCCCTCGAAATAAATAAAGCGGTGTATAATCTTTTCATAACAGCTGTGCGCACACGCGACATTGACCTCATGTACTGCCTCCCACTGATGACTTTGGAGTTGGTTGTCATGGCGACACTTCAAATGCGACCGATGGATTGTATTGGCTCATGCCTCTTTTGTGCCAATAGGCAGTTGTGCTGTGATGATTCACTGTGTAGAGAGATAGAGTCGTTCAGCCAGACACCCCAATCAGTAGTCAGACTGCTACTGTAGTGCTAAAGCAGAATCTTGCCTGCCTAACGAACAGATGCAGCAACACGTCCGTCATTCCATTGCTGGAGATCTCATAAGCACGATCAGAAGGAGCAGGAATAGGAGACACTCAGCCTCAGATGTCCTATTAAAGGTTCTGCAGCGCAGGAGGAGTTCTGCCGTTGAGATTCTGTCCTCCTCCAGCCAGAGAGTCATGGTGGCAGTCAGCATCGCTGAGGCAGAGGCTCCTAACTGGGCCAGAAGATGTAATGACTCAGTGATTCAGTTTTGTTCACTTGAGAGAGGCCATCCCTCAAAGCAAATGCAACGGATTTCTTAGGTTGAATTTGAAAGATTTTGAAACAAGATTAAATGCTGTGTTATGTCTCAACTTTTCCCTGTGTTTAAGTGCTCTTGCCTTCTATCTTCAGCTAGCACAAGGGTCCCAACAGCCAAGTACACCAAGGTGGGGGAGAGGCTAAGACATGTTATCCCTGGTCATATGCAATGCTCCATGGCATGTGGTGGAAAAGCCTGTAAATACGAGAACCCCACTCGCTGGAGCGACAAGGAGCAAGCTGTCAAAGGGCTCTTCTCTTCCTGGTAAGCTGTTCTATTTCTTGGCTTTTAATTCAGTATGAGAGTTGTCTTTGTGTTTTATATTTTTGTCTTTATTGTGTTTTATGGTTCTTGCTAACCCTACTGTACAGCACTTTGGTCAACTCCTCTTGTTTTTAAATGTGCTTTATAAATACATTTTGATTTGATTTGATTAGATTTTTCTTATTCTCTCTGCATATTTATACATAATATATTCAAGGTGCAAGGTTCCGCTATGAACTATATTACTCTATAATATTTATAAATTGTTCAGGCTCTACTATGAACTCACTGGGCAAAATCAGATAGTGTTTTGGAACTAAATAGAAACTAAGACTTAGATATGTCAACAAGCCAGCGATCTCCTCTGGTCGAAAAGATTATTCATTTTGAATAACTTTTAGTGTGTCTATGCAATTTAAGTTTAAGTTTTATTCTGCAGTTTTTGCATACCTCCATTTCGAAAGGCTGCACATTATTGCCATGTTCTAGACCTGTTTACAATTGCTCTCACAGGATTACCGACAACTTGCTGGCTATGGCAAGGCCTTCCACTGAAATCATTGAGAAATACAATGTCATCGAACAATTTCAAAGGTAAATCTAATAAATATTAAAACTTGTATAACCTAATGACATGGCTAGATTTGATGATTATGGGTAGTATAATAATCTATCCTTTTTATTTGAAATGTACATGGTCTCTGTTGTTCTTAAACAAGTGCATATTCCTTGCCTGCTGTCCACAGTGCAGCGTTGACTGTTCCTGGGTTGATCTTTGTTTATCCAGTGATAGTCGTGCTGACATTGACATTTCTCTGTGCTCAGATGTGGCTTGAGGACGGTGATTAACCTGCAACGCCCAGGGGAGCACGCCAGCTGTGGCAACCCTTTAGAGCCGGAAAGCGGCTTCACGTACCGCCCAGAGACCTTTATGGAGGCTGGCAGTAGGTGTTTCAACAAACAAACTTCTTCCGCTTACCACACTATTACCAATGCGTTGTCTAAATATTTCCCAGATAATCAACGACTATACTAGTATGTGCATTTCTGCCAGATTTAGTGAAGCACTTTCTTGTGCCGTAAAGCAATTCATCACAGTTTCACAGGAAATTGTGCCCGGTCGCAGACAAAATGTGTTAAATATTGAGACTTCAAGAGGACTGATCTGAACCGCGATTACAATGTGCTATCAGAAGAAATGTATTGAATTCGTTAATATAAAAAAGCTGCCTGTAGTTGCTTTAAAAATAAGAGTTTTTTTACTAATGGTATTACAGTCTATAGATACTTATCACATTATTTTATAACAGTACAGTAATTAGACATCCGTAAAACATTTGACTTGCTTACGCTATTTATTTGCTGTTATCTAGCTTGAAATCGAAAATACTTGTATTCCTCTGCGTTTTGACATCTCACTTTTAATAAGCTCCCCTGAGATCTGTCCTATGACAACATACAAGAAGTGTGGTCTGCACTTTCCAACATTCTCTCTAGTCTTGTTAGTAAACACGCTTTAAATTTTATAAAATACCTTTTAGTATGTTCCTTTATCATACAAGTACATGGCTCTGTGAATATTGAATATTAATGACAATCACTTAATATTTCAGTCTATTTCTACAACTTTGGATGGAAGGACTATGGGGTTGCGTCACTTACTACAATCCTTGATATGGTCAAGGTCATGTCATTTGCCATCCAAGAGGGCAAGATGGCCGTCCACTGCCATGCTGGACTTGGTAGAACAGGTTTGTAAAATATAGTTAATTTGGTTGCATGTTAAATAAATTTTCCTTTGTTCTGAGATGTCTTATTCTACTCATTCTCTTAATAGGTGTCTTGTTGGCCTGCTACTTAGTGTTCACATCCCGGATGAGTGCTGACCAGGCCATTCTGTTTGTGCGTGCCAAGAGACCCAATTCCATCCAGACCAGAGGCCAGTTGCTGTGTGTCAGAGAATTTGCCCAGTTCCTGGTTCCCCTGAGGAACGTGTTCTCATGTGTAGAACCCAAATCTAACTCTGTCACGCTGTCGCAGTACCTTACCCGACAGCGCCACCTGCTACACGGCTACGAAGCACGGCAGATGAAGAATGTGCCAAAGATCGTTCAGCTGGTCTGTAAACTCCTGCTGAACATTGCAGCCAACCGCCATCCGGTGGTGGAGGAGGAAGTGTTGGAGATCCCAGACCTCACAGCAGAGGTGGAGAAGACGGTGTCCCAACAGGCTATCCAGCAGCTGGGAAAGGAGATGAGAGGGAAGGGCATCCCGGTGCCTTCTACCAGCCTATGTGGTTCTGTCGAACAGGCAGTAGAACACCCTAAACAGCTCCACGATCAACCCCTCACAAGTGACTACGAGCTGGATCCACTGTGGAGAAGACAGAATATAACCAGTCCCCTTCTGAAACCTATTCACATTAGCAAAAGAAGCCTTAGCTACAGCGACTCGGCCCTACACAAACAAGGCACCATGTGGGACCCTTGGTCAGGGAGTCCTCATACCGACATTCCTCCTCTCAGACCCTTAAACAAATATTACTTATCTCAAAACAACCTGACAGCCTGTGAACCCTTCATGTCCCCTGACCTCCCCTCTGAGGACGTGTTCAGCTGCAACCAGGGCTCACCGTTTGTGATCACCGACCCTGTCCGAGAGCAGAAAAGCAAAATGGACCAAAACATTGAATGCCTTGTTTCTCAAAGAAACAAAAAGCTACACAAGGGGCAGCGCAGTCTGTCCTTGGGTTTCTGTGAGGATATCAGAAATACCAATGGCAGTGAAATTCTGCCATCCATAGAAACAGACAACAGTGTGCAAACTAGCAAGGTGCCCTCAGGAGTGGCAAAGTCACCAGGGGTAGTCGAAGAAAGACGGGATGATATTACCCCTATCACACTCCAAGCAGAGCTTTCCCCTGAGGCAAGGCGCCTGCTGGTGGCCAAAGCACTTGCAATTAACCAGCTTGACAAGGATCTTAGTGATAAGGTCTCAGTATGGCAGGTATTCATTCTATTGAGAATATGTCATTAGCCGCAACATTCTGGCTCTTGTATGGCAGTGTTACATTCAAATAGTAGTCAACAATGGTTTTAGACCAAAACATTGATATGAATATGAATTATTTAAAGTGCATGCAAGTGTTATACAGTAATCCAGGAATAACAGCTTCAAAAATGTGTAGTGTGATCACTGTTCTTGGTTCCCAGCACGAGCTCAACTCCAGGGAAGGTGCTTGGGAGAGAATGTCTCTGGAGAGAGACCCTCTGGTGTTGTCCGGCCTTATGTGGTCTTGGCTTGAGCAGCTCAAGGAGCCTATAATCAGCACTGAGAATGTCCATGCACTGCGAGAGAAAAACTACAACCCTCAGCATGCCCTTGAGTCATTGGAGAAGGTAGTAATTCATGGCTTAATGAACTACTTGCTTGAAATAAACCCTATAGAGCCAGCATATTTCTTTCCATGTGAAATTTAAGGGTTTTTGTTCATTGCAGTGCCACAGACTCACTCTCCTCTGTATACTAGACTGCATGGCTCATCTACTGGCAGTACCAGAGGAAGTAGAAGCTGTTTTGCTAACCCGCACCATAAATGTGTTTACTAAGGTTTGTAAATCTACCCGTTGCCATGTTCTGTAACATAGATATGTACAGTTTGTGTTGTTTTGGTATTAGAGGATCGTTCACATACAATTTATATTTGAATTTAACTTTTCATTTCACGTTTTGTTTTTAAAAGATTGACGTAGCCTCAGAGAATGAACAGGCCTTGTTTAAGACACTTAAATCAATCTTGACACCAGTTCTACATGAAATGAGAGAGAAAGCCATTGAAGAGAACATCTCGTCCTGCCACTGCACTTAAGCCTCCTGATCTCTCTGACTGAACTGTTACTACTAGAGGAAGTGACACAAAAGGTTTTCCTGGTTATACATAGTTTTTCTTCTGACAAGGTCCTGGGCATTACCCTAAACTGATTCCTAAGATGCTGCTGTGTTCTGTTGACATGTGTTCAGCTTTATTAAATTGTTTTAAACGTGATATGTTTTGCCATAAAGCTTTACTTTTGTTTGTTTGTTACTATTTAAAAAGTATTTGTTTAACTAAGTACTGCCAGTTATGTATGTTGTATGTGTTCTGTATGTGCCATGAAGGCCAGTTTTACAATATGTGTCCTGATCAGTTCATAGTATCTTTGAGAGTTTATTTACTTTTATTACTTTCTTACTATAACCAAGTCAGAAATTACAGAAAAAGTATCACTATGAAAGTAATTTAACAGTTAAACGTGCCTAAACATATTTAAAATTTTGAAGCTCAAACTTATTTTTCCAGTCTTCAAAGTGGGCGAAGACAAATGCTATTTTTTATTTAAATCAAGATGTTTTACGCAGTCAAAGCTAAGTTCTTATGTATGTAAATGTCCACACTGAAACTAAATGACAAAATGCAAGATTTACTTTTTGCCTTTCATTTTTGTTTTGTCAAAACGTATTAAATTGTTATGTAGAACTATATTTAAATGCAAACTAACAGTAATTTGATTGCAATGCAAACAAGCTGACCATAGGACATTTGGTTTTAAAGCAATATTGTTTTCTTGTATTGATAAAAAAAAACACCAAAAAAACATAAACATGACTCTACTCGAGCATTTTGTTAAATGCTTTCTGCTTCACCTTTATGGCCTGTTATTTACAGTACCACCAATATGTTTCGGAAGGGGAAATAGCCTTGTGTGTGCGTAATTAGAAAAAGTTGTAAGTTTACGATATGAAAAGAAAATTCTAGTTTGTAGAACATCGTAGCTGTGAAGTCTATTCAGTGGCTCAACTCTGACCTCAAACGTTACAACAATGTTTTATGGATAAATTAACACTTTGCTAATATAGAACACAGATGACTGACTTGTCTCATTGAAAGTAGGATCTGCACATTATATATTGGTATTTTCAATCACTACTTTTATTTTTACATTGAATAACTGTATAATATAAGAGCTCAATATGTGTTGTGTATGCATTTTAATGCTTTTAATAAAAAAAATATGTACAATGACATACATTTCCAATGATGTAATAATTTACTTAAGTTAACTATATCAATAGTGTAGAAGCTTTGAGTGAGTTACCATAGCATACAGTATCACTTCAGGTAATTTCATAGGCAGTTTTAATTAGGCAACATTTGATCAATTACTATGGATGCATAACGTAAGATATAACAGGACTTTTTGTTTCTTATTGTGATATAACACAAATGGTGATTTCAATCAGGTTGGACCCCAATGCAATTTTTATTTAAAAATGAACACTTAATACTGGAGGTGACATGAACTTCTATTTTTTTATGTAAATTGCGCATGCGACGTACAACTCGCACGCGCGAGATGCTTAACTCGCACGCGCGAGGAATTTACACCTCGCGGGATTTACTACAACGTGCGGGGTTGTAAATCTCGCAAGGTGTAAATATCTCCCGCCGCATGTGAGTTAAGTATTTTGCGCGTGCGACTCACTATAAGCGTGCGCGTTATAAAGAAGTTCATGTCACCTCCAGGGCTCATTACACACCGACACCGAATGACAGTCCAAAAGATTTGAGTTCGCTCCAATACAGTCTTTGAGGCGCCATGGGCAAAAACATATGAGGACTATTGAATAGTAATGCCAGGCAAGAGTGTTAATCTAGCATTATAAATTACTGGTGTAATCCAGCATGATAAAAGGACCCGTTTATCATATGAGACAATAGCACCACCTAGTGCATTAGTGAAGCATTAAGACGAAACATTAGTCTTACTGATTAGTTAGTACCACTCACTGCATAGCGAATATAGTCGCTATATTTGTAAGAATGATGTTGCAAATCTGTTGACCAAGATTTGCACTGCTTTCAGCGTTTATGCTCCACCGGTCAGATGGCCCAATCTAAACGTTTAGGGATTTCATATTAGCTACAATCCGGGTCCTTAAAATCATAGTTGCTATGTTGCAAGTGGTGAGTACATGCATGCATGCAGTGCAGGCAAGCAGGCGGGCGGTCTGCAACGCAGGCAGAGCTACAGGCAGGTGGGTAGCGCTTGAGCTTGCAAGGAAAAGCAAGACAATTGTTTCGGAATGGGAATTTCATTGATAAAGACAGTCTAACGTTACACCAATTAGATCTAATTCATTTTTTTCTAAATTAGGGCAACACTGTTGGGAGTTGCATTTATTTTAGTCAGCTAGCTAGCTAACCACGTTGCAATGCTAACTTATGCTAGCTTGCTAACTCGCCCTGTCACTCTGCTAACGTTAGCTGCTAACTTATCTAACTTTGGTGTTGGTTTATCTGAATATTTAGCTGTAGGGAAAGAACGGACGGTTGTATCAGTTTTCTATTCACCGAAAATGTCTCCCACAATGGAATATAATCGCTTATGTGTGTCGGTATTCCAGTGTGCCTTGCGCTATCGACACTAGCACTAGCTTCTAACGCACGTCGTTTTCTAGCTAGTCGTAACTCAGTTACTAACTGGAAGCTTTGCCTTTACTCAGGCTTTCGAATGTTATTTAGCGTTCAGCCAATGTCGGTTGGTGTGCATTGCTTGGCACGAGCTTTGAAAATTACCGCTACAGCTAGCTAACTAGCAAGCTAACGAGACACCGATAACTTATTATAAATATTATACACAATGTATAGATACCACTTGTTTTGTGTCTTTTAAAATAACTGCGATGTAGGCCGAGTGACATTAGTTTTAGCGCTTTATAGTTTGCAAGCTAGTAGTTGTAACCGACCGTCTTGGCCAGGCATAATTAAGGCCAAGTCAGCCAGCTAGCTAACGCGTTGGTGCGTTATAGTTTGCTGGTAAAGCTAATAATAGATGTCACTGCGCCAGCTGACAAATTAGATTGTGAAAAGCCAATCGTGTGCTATAAGGTTGCTTTATTTTGCATTTGAGAACAACACGTCAGATGAACACGATCCTACTCTAATCAAATTGCACAAGTTGTTATAAGCCCTATTCACAGGACTCGTCTTGTTCTGAGACAAGTTATGCTGCATGTGCTATGACTAGTTTCAGTTGACGTATTACTTGGTATTTTCTGAAAAAGCTTGCTGAAAAAAACTTTACCTTTGCCAACCCATAGTTGCTAACATTAAATATTATAACCTAACTAGTGTGCATAGTCCCCACTATTCTTAACAAACCTGGGACAAGTCCAAAGCCCGGGATGCAACATGCAACATTTTTCCCTACAAAGAAAATGTCACTGTGAACTGTTAGTTGCATTGTAGACAATTAGGGTTTTAAAGTATAAAAGTACTTTATAGAACAGTACTGGCCTAGGACTCCTATTTCAACCACACTGTATGCGTTTTGATGTGTTGCATAACTAGTTGTCTAAAAAGGCATAGTAATTGTTATTTATGGCATTGTAAGCTAACATTCATGTCCCTTGGATCTATTAGAAGTATTAAAGTATAATACTAAACATGTCAGCAGTGCATTAGGGCAAGAAGGGCTGGTGCCAACTTTATAAAATAATAGCTTTGAATTTCTCTCTTTTCAGGATACAAGCTTATGACCTCAGGACTTGGACGTTACTTTAAAAAAAAAGTTTTCCCCCCTTTGGAAAAAGTGAACAATCTTGCACTGTGAGATGAGGTAGTAGGTTGTATAGTTTTAGGGTCACACCCACATTGGGAGATAACTATTCAACCTACTGTCTTTCTCAAAGTGACAGTGCGTGCTACCGCCGTGTTTCCTAAAGTGGTAAATGTCACAATTCTACTTTCGATGAAACAAGATTAAGCAAGACATGCACTGGAAGATAAACATACATTGCCTACTTGAGCTCATTCAGTGTGAGGTAGTAGATTGTATAGTTGTAGGGTAGTGATTTTACCCTATTACGAAGATAACTATACAATCTATTGCCTTCCCTGAGGAGCTAATCAGCTTCTATGAGTACAACTCCACAGCATTCAATGCCATTGGAAATCTGTTAGTGCAGCACCTGACCTTGTCTGACCTGTTTTTACTGTTGAACCAAATCTGTCTGCCTGTTTTTAGAGATTGTTTCTCAAGCGATTGTTTTGCATGCTCTCTCAAAAAATATCAGAGGATCATTTATAACATTTTCTTGGGTTTGTGATTTGTGTATGTTGCCTGTACATTTTCCATCCATTTTTGTGGGCTATTAATAGACTGAATTAAACGTTCTTACCAGTAATGTTAACCTGATGTTAATTATTTCTATTAACTTTTCTAATGCTAATGAATGTCTTCTATATGATCAACTTGCATTCTTATTCGCATAGGCCTTCTGATGGCAATTTATTTTTATTTGCGTTTGAGGGATGCCCTTGATTAACCAAGGTGACGATGAATAAGTTAACGCTGCAATAAAGCAGTAAAAAGGTAAAAGTTGCCATATTTAAAAAATATTTGCTTGTGTCACAAAGGACGTTAAGGTTTATAAACAATTAGGTTTTGCTGTCGGAACACTGCACATCGGTGTTGAGTATGGCTCTGATATTAGCTGTATACTCGTCGCCAGCAGATGGTGACATAGCAAAACAATTGAAACGTGTGAAGCCTTATCCCGACAAGGGTGATCATTTAATGTCGCAAAGGGTAATGTCAATACAATGCGGAATAGGGAAACGCTTCATGCAAGGCCAATTATTAAGGTAGACAAACCTAGGTGGTTCTACTTTTTTTGTGTGCTTAACATCTGACCAAGATGTCGAAACAAGTTAGTTTTTACCTGTACGATGTGTCTTCTATTTAAAGTTCACTGTTAGTATTAGTATTAATAATAGTATTTAGTAATGCACGTTTAGGCTCCAATCAACCGTCATAACCAATAAAATCGTTCGAGATATGTAGGCTAGCACTTAATTTACATGAAGATGCACATGGGGACTAAGGAGATAATGCGAAAATTACTCAGTGGGCGGGGCATGAAAGTTCTTTTAGATTAAATAAATACGTACGGGGCATGCCGTTCTCTGAACATGCCTGCGCAGTCCAGCATAATGTCAGTTTATCAAAGGGGTCGTTTCAGGACTTTTGTATTCGCCAGACTTGGTCAAGGGGATGCTGCAGAATACATGTGTAGCCTATTAGTCTACCACTAAATGCACTGGCTCAGAGGTTGGGGATTGCCCACATTATTTTAGAACACGCCCTAATAGAAAAGGTGGATACACAACCTGCAGGAGGGCGGAGTGGAGAGTGTACGGAATCCTTGGAGGAGTAACTTGAAACAACGACCAAATGCAAAACAAACTGAAACCCAAGATATGCCATATAATAATTTATCTTTATTTCCAAGGAACTTTTGTTCATCCCATGGATCTCTGTTGCTGAAAATACCTGCAAGTGTTGGCTGTCGAATTAAACACTCAATAGAACATCAGACTTATTATCGCAGTCATATAGGCAACCAATTCAGCGGTGAACACCATGAGTAGGAAAACACGCCGATGGATATTCCATATTTTTCTTTGCCTAGGAATTGTTTATTTAAAAATTGGGTAAGTATCGGTGTTCAGGCTATTTGAACTGATTGAATGTGATTGTCATGTAATCATAGGCCCACATTCATAGGCTTACAGTAGTCCAATAAAAATAATAAATAACATACGATTCCAGTGACTTAATAGTAAAAGTAGACCTGTGTCTAATACTTGATAGAGCCTTCAATTAATAAACGCGAAATGTTCTTCCTTTTTCAGGTAGGCTATTCTTTTAAGTTTAGCTTATTTTGTAGCCTAATTGGATGTACATTGCACTTGCCTTGCATCAAATTAGTACATTTGGTAGCTTGTCATAAAAGTTGTCATTTTTATATTTCATACGGCAAATGTAGGTAAGACTGCAGGTTTGAAGTTCTCTTGGAAGCAAACAAGTGCTATAGCCTATGGGATTAATAATAAAAAAAATGTTAATCATTGTTTACACTTAGATCAAAAGTATACTCCTACATTGGCTAAGTGTTTTTTAAATGTATCCTCACAGGGGTTTTTCGTCAGTTGTTGCATTAGGAGCGAGCATAATATGTAACAAAATTCCCGGTTTAGCTCCTCGTCAAAGAACGATCTGTCAAAGCCGACCCGACGCTATCATAGTCATCGGAGAGGGGGCTCAGATGGGGATAAATGAATGCCAGTTTCAATTCAAAAATGGACGATGGAACTGCTCTGCCCTTGGCGAGAGAACAGTCTTTGGAAAAGAGCTTAAAGTGGGTACGTCACATTTTTTTTTACTTTTAGAATATATTGAGATCACTTTGACACATCAGCCAAACACATATCGTAACCTAAGGTGGAATTTAAAGTAGGCTTACATGGATATTTTAAGAATTGCATCAAAGCTACTCTTGAAATCAATATAGAAAACATAGTGTAAAAAGTATAATATAAATAGGCATACACTTTCTTTGTTTTCGGTTTTGTCTTTCCGTCTGGGAAAGGAGTGAAGTATAGGATAATATTTTCTTGCTCTGTGGAATAAACCTTAATGGGAAACTAATGACTGGATTGTATAAAAAGATAACGGTGTTGTTTCCCAATACCATGTTTATAATCAAAATTTCAGGCTGTACTTTCTACATTAAGTTAATAAAGAATCTATGTTGAAATATTTGGCCCTGTAGGCCTAAAGCGCAAGGTTTAAAGAAGGCTTTATATGCAATTAGTCTATTATCAATAAAGACTTTCTGAGAATTGTTTTCTTATATAAACATTGCATGGTAATTTGGATGCACGGGAGAGATCATAACGTTTGGGTTCCAAGAATATGTATGCATACAAAATTATTGATAACGACCCTCAGACCCTCTATCTACATGAATGGCTGCACTGCTAGCATATAACATGAACCCAGAATTAATGTCTAGCGAGTTCTGTTCATACTCAGCAATAGCTGGTTCCAATGCACCCTTCTGATTATTAGCAAGAACAAAGTTTGTTTGTGGATTGTACTGCTGCTGTTTTGCTGCTGTGACTATAAGACTTTTGGCAACTCCTCATATTAGAGGCTATCAATATGGCAGTTAAGTGTGAGATGAATGTCATTGTTCATTTACTGTGGCTTTAGGTGGGAGGAACAAAGAAAGATACCCTAGTGAGGGACTCTTACTTAGGAGTCAATATTGCGTTTAATAGTCACCCTTTACTGGCCTGAAAGAGCACATTGTTTTCACCCTAGATTTGAAGTATACAGTATAGAAGGATACATGGATAGATAGAGGGATGAATCAATCTAGAGTGTGAAATGTAGATTAAGTTCTTAACATACTGTATCTTCACGTCTCAGATTTATTCTATTTATTCTGATATATACCTGGATTTTCAGTTCTTGTGGGATGACATTCTTTCTAAGATTTAAAACCAGGGGATATATTAAACTCGACTGGGATTTAAACATTTCTATTTGCATTACATGTTGAAAGAATAAACCCTTATTAATGCCTTCGACAATTTGTTTAAAATAGTGTTAGTGCAGAATCTGTATTGCATTTCTTATCAACATTCAGCTTTTAGTAACTACTACCTTTCCCATTTCAAAGAATCCTAACCATCTACTGTACAAGTTCATAAAGAACTTTCCCCCTAAAAGCAGCAATGTTTCAAGCCCAGACATGTACCCCGTGCTAGTTTTATAAATTAACCTCTTGCATTTGCCGTTTTGGCAGGGCAAGTTTGTCAAAGAATATTTTTAAGCTAGGGATTCAAAAGTAACAAAACACTTTTCATAACTTAGAAGTTTTATAGCCTTTTATCAGTAATGTTTGTGCTCAAATCTTGATAACAGTAAACATTACTGAACCAACATAGTGATAAACAGGGTTTTACCTACTCATTATTGCTGCCATAGCAAAGTTTTCAACATTCAACCAGCCAGAGCTTAACTTATTTAGTAGAAGTTTACTGTCACCCTTGGCATCTGGCCTATCTAGGGATTTAAAATCTACCCATAATTGATGCTCATAGCTTTTTAAATACAAAGTAAAGTGCCAAGATGTTTATCAACAAGAGTTAAATGTAGTGCCTTTGACTCCTTTGGACATGTGCTACTTTAACATAAGATTCAGTCAGCACATATTATTGCTCAATCAGAAAGAAAAATGGATAGCTCTAAGAAAGCATCAAGTCAGTTTTTATTAGACTGACAGATATTATTTACACCGAGGTAACTGATAAGATATTCAGTAGTGTCACCTAGTCACCTAGTCTGCTTGAATAGGAAAACATCTCTAATCTAATAGGAAATATATCCATCCATCCATCCATACATCCATTTCCTGGGGGTCACTGTTTTGATTAGTCTTTATATTCGGCATGCTAGTTTAGATTATATTGATATCAATATTAAAAAAAGTATTAATTACATTTATATTCAGTTAATCAAACCCTTTCGCACAGTTAGCTGCAGGCATCTGTAGATTCCACTGTACTATTTTACAATGGCTTTACATCAGTTAAGGATAATTGATCCTTTATAGTTAAGCACACCGATCTGCAGATTGTGTATTTGACATTTCTAAGCATGTTGAACTACAGTTTTTCTCCGTTGCTTTGGCTCTTTTTTTATAGTCAGAGCATTCTCTAAACTGTATTATGGGACATCACAACTCTATTGCATATCTGCAGAATTTAGTAGCTCACCCAAAACATTTCATTTATGTTTCAAAACCTAATTGTGTCAACAAGTTGACCAATGCGATGATGTTAAATGTTTTTTTCACCAAGGCAGTCAACTTTGGAAATTTATATAATGTATCATATATACATTTCAGTTTTGCTCTACTTTTTTTGCTGACACTGACCGCTATACTATGATGTCAGTTTTGTCCAGCTGAATCACACTGAGCTATACCAATTTCAATGGTTTACTGGGAGAAGTCAATCCTGTACAATACTGTAGTACACAAACAAAGGATATGCATTGTATTCAGTTACTGTAATTTATTTTTGTGGCAATGTGATACATGTAAACAGAAAATTCACATTTGCATGTCCAGTTTTATATATTTTCTTTTACATGTAAAGTAGTGACCAGAAAATGTGCCAATTTTGCAGATATCACAAACATTCCACGTCATAGATATTAATGTAATATACATGCATGCTTGACAGATTTGATCATTTAATAGATAATTTTGCATGTGATGGCTCTCACGATGAAAGAATGTTTAGAAGTTGTGAAGTGACAATTTCACTGAGAATCAACTCATCAGTTTTGATCAGCAAGCCATGTGCATGTAGTAATTGTTCAAATTGTAGACAATTGTGCTTACCCTTTTGCACATATAATTTGCTTAAATTAATAAGAGTTATTCATTTGAATTGGGTAAAATTTGGTTTCACATTGTCCGCCATTCCACAATATATAAAAAAATATGGTAATAATTTACCTGCATGTTTGCAATTAAGGCAGACAGCAGTAGAACATATTTGCAGCATTTGATGTTCTCCATTTTGCCATTTTTCACGTTCAATTTGGTCATTTTTTGTGCGCTTTAGTGGTATACAGATACAGTCTGATATTATAAAAAAGGTAGTTATTTAAGTATGTTTGGTGTTAGATGTAATCGAACCTTTGGGTGTGAAAAAAGTGATTGAACCACCAGTTAAGTCCAGACCTCAACCCCATTAAAATTGTGTCTCAGGAAGGCTCACAAATGTCACTGAGTGAACGCAGTTTTGAATAAGGGAGCAGGCCAAGATTCCTCCTCGGTGCTGAGGGAGACACTAACTACGGGAAGAATTGGGTTGCAGTCATTGCTTCTAATGGTGGTGCAACCTGTTATTGAGTTCAGGGGGTGATTATCTTTTCACAAAATGGCATTTGTATTGCATAACTTCTTTAAAGAAAAGCTTAAAGTTAAGATAAATAGGTAGCCAAATTGTGCATTATTTGTTCAGAGGCCCGTTATTTAGTATTATTATTTGGTAGTAGATTTGAAAATCCATTAAAAAAAAATCAAACACTGAGAAAGGGAAAATCATTTTTTTTTGCAGCAGTGTGCTTGTTAATTACTTTGGTTATTAATTATCTTTTAAATATATTGCTGGTATGTTTAATTAAGTATGCTGTTGACCTGGAAGCAGTCTGATATATGGAGTGGAAATCCAATCTATCTGCCTAGCCATCTAGGGAGGGCCTGCATGCCTTTCAGACTCACCTCCACAGGGTGGAACCACGTTGAACCTGTGACTGAAGCTGGGACATGGGCCAGATTACTGTAACTCATCATAGTATATATTACCCTCCGGATTGTTGTAACGCAGTACATACATCTTTGGTCATTTTAGGCCTTTAAGATATGTAATATCCCTAGGCATTGTGAAAAAATTTAGCCACTCACATCATTTTATTGGTTTCAAAGAAAATAGAACTACATCAAATGTGTGTGTGTGAGGGAATGTGTGTATTTTTGCTTAATCATTCTACTAAGATAGTCTCTCTTTTTGTCTGGAATTTCCTCACTCTGCAAAGTAAACATATCATTGATTACTATCTTCCAGACCCACAGGTATCACAAGCACAATTTTTATAAAAGCACTTTGGTACCCTCATCGGCCACCTGCCATTTAGCTGTTTAAAACAGCCATGATAAATGAAAAAGTCTTGGCAAAGCTCATGCACTTTATGATTTGGTTTGCAATAGCTATGTCAGGTATGTAAGGAGGCTTGATAGTGCCTTTACAAACAGATGATCTTGTCAGCAATTGTGATTAAAATGTCTTTTCGTTTTTGCAGGCAGCAAAGAGGCTGCGTTCACCTATGCGATCATCGCTGCTGGAGTTGCCCATGCCATTACTGCAGCGTGCACTCAGGGTAACCTGAGCGACTGTGGCTGTGACAAGGAGAAGCAAGGCTTCTACAACCAGGATGAGGGATGGAAGTGGGGTGGTTGCTCTGCAGATATACGTTATGGCCTAGGCTTCTCCAGGGTGTTTGTGGATGCCAGGGAGATCAAACAGAATGCCAGGACACTCATGAATTTACATAACAATGAAGTAGGACGGAAGGTAAGTGTATCTTCAAATGTTGCAGTCTGTTCAATTTTAACAACGGGTTTACACTGCGAATTTATCAAACTTTATATATCTGTAGAAAACAGGTGTTGTTAAACAGAAGCTAGCAGTATAAAGACACAACACATAATGTACCTTAAGCATTCAGTGTTGTTGACCTTTCATATTTCATATCAAACGTTGAGTGTTTTGAGTGCCAACATTGGAGAAGAATAAACAGTGATGTAAAAGGTGCCATGGAAGACTTACAGGGGGTCTGTTAAACAAACAGTGGTAGATTCAAGGGCCTTTCAGTTCAGTAACCTCCATGAATGAAATGTTTATCAGGGATTGGAGGCATGACCAAGTTAAGCTAGATATGCATTCAAGTCTTCTCACAATTATCCAAGAGACTCCAGTATGTCTGAGGGTACAAGAGAGCATGGAATAATTAAAAGACTGGGTGAGGCTTCTATTGCCATTAAGGGTTCTCCCACTCTGTGAGTAGGAAGGAGGGTTAGCTCATGTCATTCAGTCTGGTCCAGAAAGAGAATGCACAGTGGGAGCCCTTTCTCAAAAACACCAAAAGATTCCACTCTAAATCTGAAAAGGCCATTTAGCGCAGCCAATCAGTCATATAGATTCCTCTATCTGTAAACAAAGCACCTACAGCTTCTGTTTGAAATCACCACCTCATTAGGGCCCCACTTGGCTTGGATTTGATTTGATAAAATTTTACAGCAGTTGGGGGAAACAGCGGAGAGCGCATTTGTTTTTGTAAATTGAACGCTGAAAATGAGAGGAGAGTATTCTTGTGTTTTGGTTGTAAATGTTGCTACATTAGGGCAATGACACTTTTTAGAGATACAACGAGCATCATCCTTCTTTAAATGCAGTTGAAAGCAGTAAGGACAGACTTGTACCTATTGTTTAAAATGTTACTGTACAGAGTACACAGAGCATTGTTTAAATCACCTTATGTGATTTCGCTTTGCGCTACAGAAGGGTAATCACAAAAAGCAAGAAGTTACATTCAAAATCAATAGATTAATTATAAAGGCCTTTGTTTTCTGCCTTGGGATTCACCTTCATAGTTTTGTCAATATGACACACTGTACACGCCAAATAACGACATAGAGACTTTGCCATCTTAGGAATGTTTAAGATCAAGTGGAATGTTTTAAAACCTTTGTCTCAACCTGTTGAACTATTCATGAAATCCTTTTAACTGCATTCACCATGAACACCCAGTTTATATCTACTGTCTGAGCTGTACTTCTGTATGTTTCCCAGCCTGTCTATTGGGGGAAAAAGGTCTGTGTGGCCTACGACACATATCAGTGTACTGAACGGCAAAGAAAGCAAAATGACAAGGATCCCAGTCATACGTCTTCCATTTAGTAATTCTCAATATGTCTGTCGTTAAGTCTAAGTGTGATGTGTTGCTGAACTTCTGTCCCTCTATGTCATAGATTCTGGAGAAAAACATGAGATTAGAGTGTAAATGTCATGGTGTGTCTGGATCCTGCACCACAAAGACCTGCTGGACCACGCTGCCTAAGTTCCGTCAGTTGGGCTACATCCTGAAGGACAAGTACAACCAGGCAGTGCACGTTGAGCCGGTCAGAGCCAGCCGCAACAAGCGGCCCACTTTTCTCAAGATCAAAAAGCTCCACTCGTACCGCAAGCCCATGGACACAGACCTGGTGTACATAGAAAGATCCCCCAACTACTGTGAGGCGGACCCTTTGACAGGGAGCACAGGAACCCAGGGCCGCATGTGTAACAAAACAGCCCAGCAGCCCAACAGCTGTGACCTGATGTGCTGTGGTCGAGGTTACAACACACACCAGTACTCACGCGTGTGGCAGTGCAACTGCAAGTTCCTGTGGTGCTGCTATGTCAAGTGCAATACCTGCAGTGAAAGGACAGAAGTTTACACCTGTAAATGAAAAGTATTTATTGGACACTTATTTAAATGCACATTAATCCGGTTGTGTGCGCGTATCTGCTTGCGCATTCGTGCCTATGTGTACGTGAACTATTTTAAACAGTTGCTTTTAGCTGAAAAAGACATGCTTATGAAGAGAGACTGATTTCATTTAACTTGTGCCCATGTAAAACCCTGTTCAAACACTGAAAGAAAGTCATGTCAACCCTACTTTTCTTGGACAATTGCTACTGTTGGCCAGGACAATCATATCCCCAGTTTTGTTTGATGTTGATGCCAATGGACGTCTATTTTATGATAGCACTTAAAAGTGCTACCTCTAATGCTACTCAACTTCAATTGGCTTATGGACTTGTTTGTAAACTAATGCGAGTTATGTAGTCTTTCACCCCCAATTATGTTGAACTTGATTATACTACTGTACATTTCTACATGCTAGCTGATGTTTGGGACAAGTGGGCTTACCATATTTTGTTATTGGCTGAAAATGTGATAAGCAATACATTTTCACTTAGAAACTATACAAATATTAATTTATTTAATAAGAAACTACTGATGTTTTTCAGAATTCAATGTTGACTAATTGTGTTGATATATGTCAAATGAGGCATCATTCACTTTTATTTATTTTTATTTGTTTGTTTGCGTACAATTACCACACCTCTAAATGCATGTAAATTTAGACAATACAGACACTTTTTTGGTAAAGAAATTTCAAAACAATCTTGCTTAACACTGGAGCTGTACATGGGCCTACATTCAAAACTATAGCTATCTTGTGCCAATGGCAGAGAGTACAGAACTGTCTTTTTGTCAAACTAAATAACATAGTTGGGATGAATTTGTACACAAATACAAAAGCAACAGAATCATAGATAACTACTGAACACTGGGGTTGGAGTAATAGTTTGTAAGATATTATTCTGTCTTGTTTTGAATGCCCCCTTTTCACTGTGTGCTGCTAGCTGTCTGGAATATCATGGAGGGCGGAACTTCAAACAAGTGTATTATCTTTAGAGCAGCAACGATGTAAAGATATTTCAACACAGCCATTTCCAAACATGAGCATCCAGGAATGTCCCATTGATGTCGATTGATAGAATATATTTTATAAGAGATTATTTTTATATAAATATTTTATTTATTTTATTATTTCTTTCTATAAAACATCCTCTCACCTATTTCTAACTGTTTTTAGGTATCAGTCACAAATGGAATTCCTACGTCATGTGCTTTGAAATACAACGTGCCTGTACTCAGAATTTACCTTGTTTACTTCAGTGGCAGTAGATAACGCAGAGTACTGCTATACTGTATAACTGAATATGTGTGGCTTATAACCCCATACTGGAAAAAAATATAATCTAATTTGTCTTTTGGTATCTTAACTAACAAAATGATCACTGTTTGTGGTGATTAAAAAACATCACAAAATACACTGTAGAATTCTGTGGAGTGAGCTGACACCGGTTACCACTCCTATCATGACAGTTTGACCAAAGACTAAATCAATTGTAACCCTTCAGTAACCCTTTTGCCACAATTATTTTTGGTATGTTGGCTTTGATACGTCAATGGAGTTATCCTGCTCCTTTCAAACAGTATTAATAAACGTTGTCTTTGGCTACATTGTTTTTTACGTGTCACATTAACCGTGGTTGTGCTGAAAGTAATATCACAAGCCATAATCGAGTTCGTAAAGCATACAAACAAAAGAGAACATGTAAATGTTCAGGCAAGTGGGGATGGAGGAGGGGGAGTTTTAACGGATGGGAGCGGAGCAGAGAGTGTCACAGCTTTGGTTTGCTCCTTCAGGAGGAGTGGGAGCTGGGAGAGCTTTGGCCTGATGGATTACTCTGACATCTGCTTCATTCACTCCTGAGCCACGTTGCTACAACAACCACACTGCGCCCCCCAAAAATGCTCCCCAGTCCCTTCGAGAGGCCCGGCTACCCATTAGCAAAATGTTAACTATGCAAAACCCAGATCACTTTTGGATGCTATTTATTTTGTCCCAAAGGCAAATGGGAAAAAGGGAGAAAAAGGAGACCTTTTCAATTGTGGGAGATGATGTCAAGAGGAATTTCAAACCGTGCGATAGGGAAGGTCTTAACTCCCGGAATAATTGGCACAAAACATTCTATGGCTAAACTTTGCATCAATAGACAAGACGCTTTAAACAGGCAGCTGCCCAAACAGCTCTCGTTAGAGTAACAACGTGGCTCCGTTACTGGGAGATGAAAAACATGATCTGCCGTTTGAGGAAGGAGAGAAGGATGGGGGGACTTCTGGGGTTGGATGAGAAGTTTACCATTTCCATTTGAATAGAAGTTTGGCCAATCATTGAAGTTTCATAATCCAACGGTCCTTTAACCAATAAGGTACAATAAGATCACATGCTTACAAACAGAAAAATCACCAGCTTCCTGAGTAAATGTGTGCATTTATTAAGGTAAACCAATACCTCCAACTTGTTTCGGATTGATTTGCATACCATTGTGTAATGTGGTATGGTTGCCACATACCTCAGTTTACTATACCAAGCAGAATTTCAGCACTAAAGAAGAGGAAGGCTCAGGTGCATGTTTCACAGTGGAGCCAGGTGTGCATCTCCAAAGAGGTGGCTGAACTCACATATGTGTATTATGTCCTTCGCCAAACTTCAAACTTGCTGCCCTATAGTTGTACTCTGCCAAAAAACTGCAAATTTAATTAGATAGTAGAAACGTTAAACAGTAGCTGATGCTCACCATCAAAGTGCTCCACCGCTGCCTTGGCACAGAAAGGCTCCTCATAGGACTAGGTTGCATCTCCCTTGGGCTTCCAACAGTCCTTGTTATACGTTCTGTTTGGTGTTTTCCTGTAATGACTGCAGCATCATTGCCAGAGTGTTTAAACTTTAAATGTGTTTGCCTCATGTCTCTGACAGCACTTCTCTCACATCCAGTTTCTTGGAACTTAGCTTAGCACACCCGTGCACACCTGGATTTAGCTCATGATTTATGGCAATCTGACTGTCCCGTGCACAAGTTGTTGTTGCTTCAGAATATAGGCCTAGTCTATGCATCTTCATTTGATACTGGTTTTAATGTTGTTGAAGGCACCTAGCTTTGAAATGAACCCTTTCAGTAAAAATATCTTAAATTTAAATTGAACTTCATTTGAGGTAAAATGATCTGAGTTTGATATTTTCTCTCCGAGCAGTGTTCACCCATATTAGATTACAACATCTGTTGTGGATTGTAAATGTATGCTGAGAGTTGCCCTCAAGCGCAACGCATGGAGGATGTCTTCATAGTGTTGATTTAATCCATTCTACAATTATAATGGTCATGGAGATATTCACATTTTATCCGTGCTGTGATATGAACGCTAAACGGGTGAGATCTGGTTTGAGGTGTATTATTTATTTATTTATTTATTTATTCAATTCTGTTATTATATTGTAACCTCAAAGAATTTGGTTTGACAACAATTTGATTCTTTATCTGCCTATTGCTCTAAAAAACAAACATAAAATGGGATTGCCCAGCATAGCATACCTTTTAAGGTATAATATCCGCCTTACAACTTCATAGGAGTGCCAATTGAACATTTTGAGGAATGTTTTTTGGACCACGCAGGATGCAAAACTGTATTATATATATTTTTTTTTTATAGAGTACCAATATACATTTTTAAATAAAGTATTGAGTCATATTCGATTTTGCAACACGGGCTACCAATAAAACTTTTTTGTACCAGACTCCTAACAACACATTGGGCCAAATAACATTCTCCAACGTGCCTCGTTTACCAAGCAAATCGAAAGACACTGCCAGAGGGTGGAACGGTCATGTTGTTCTGGTGTTGTAAGCACTGGGAGGTGTAGCTGTGCAGGAGGTCCCATACCTCTTTTGTTTCCCCCCAAAGTGAATGACAGCAGGGTTGATCCTCAAGAAGCCTAGGGAAATATCATCAAAATGCATTTAATTACACATTTCCCTCCTGCAGGTCTTTCTGCGACATGTGTGGCATGTATCTGAAATTACACTCCATGTATGGCGAGGCTTAGAATGGCTTCTGTACTTGTGTTAACTTGCAATTCATACCAAATTGAGGAATATGTTGAATAATATCAAGTTGTTATTAGAGCTTAAACACAGAGGTGGAACAAAATTATGAGTTTTGCTACAAAAGGCTAACATATGAGAGTGACGCCCCCCACACCATCTTTAATGTGTGAAGAATGCAGTAATGACATACATAGGCAATGTAAGGTCTGGGCTACTAACAGCTTATGGGAGGTATATGTCCCTGTGGCAATGTTAACATGACAGCAAAGCTTTCAACATATAAAATCCTGAATATATCAGCAACACAAACTACTTCCTTCTTTACACAGAAAACTATAATTTTCTTAAAGGCTGTAACCTCCTCATAGGAATTATCAAGTCGTTAAATTAGGAGAACACAGCTATGTCTATGGCCTGAAGCATTCACTTCTTGTTTTGTAAGAATGAAGCCACCAAGAATAAGTTTCCTGTGAGTATCATCATCAGTACAGCATTAGCAATGGATTGTAGAGAAAATTCATCAAAACAGAAATACGTGCACTCTTGCGCTTGACGTTCATGTGCTGAATATGCTTACTCTTGTCGGTTTCATCACCTGGCACCGCTCACAGTTGATTTAGGCTGAGGAATGTAGTGGATCATTTCAGAGGGAGCTGCTGGAGACAACTAAAAAACATGGAAAACGGTTGTGACAGTCAAGTTAAAATACGTCTCAGTAATAAACAGCACGATGACAGATCAACGCTTTATCAATGCCGCCAAAACAATTGAGCTCTCTTCAAATGGCTTTGAATGTTGAATGAAAAAGCTCTCCTGCCTGACTGTCAATCAAAAGAAATTCAAACTGCATCGCACACATTCTGAAGGATTTCTTTATAGAAAACCTCTCTTTATTTAATAGTCTAAAGAAAATACCCTTTATCCTATATACATACATATATATATATATATATATATATTTATTTATGTATTTATGCAAAAGTTTAGTTTTTATTTGATTATTATTATTTATAATATTTTTTTATTTAAAATGTATAATCCATACAATGTATACAAATATTCCTACCTAAAGAGCTTTGGATCGGAACGATGATGATGATGATGATGATGATGATGACCATGAAGACAGTAATAATGATCAGATGTGAAGTAGTAGTCAATTCTGACTCAAGTGTTATCTTAGTTCAAGGTCAAGTGTTTGATTTAAGAGCCATAGGAAGCAGACCAGCCAAAGTCAAAAATGGCAAGGACGGGCAGCACTGAGCCCAGACTTTCAAATCTCGCAAAGCCTCAAGGGAGTTGTATAGTTGTCCCCCCTCACCTCCGCCCTGTCTATTCCACACCCATGAGATTTAAGAGCACAGAGGAAACCTGAGCTTTTTTTTTTCTGAAGTTATGTGACGGTCGTAGACGCGCTTACATACGCAGTACCTGTGTAAACTTCAGCTTGACATCCCATTGTTTGCCAAGTTAGCTTATATTGTACGTCATTCCGCTAGCCAGATTACAATGTAATCTACGGGTAAGATGTTATTGTGACAGTAAAAACGTATCAACCAATCATCAATAATATAGATTAATCAATATTATAAAATGGCTACATTTTCCAGACACATTGCCAACAACAATGTCTGAGTTCCAAGATGCTGAATGTACTGTAATAGCAATATCCTTTAGATATATACCTTCCTCCTCTTGGGGGGGGGGGGGGGGGGGGGGGGGGGGGGGGGGGGGGGGGGGGG
>JAVQIZ010067995.1:0-12798 GCA_036023535.2 Galaxias brevipinnis
CGTGTGTGTGTGTGTTAGAGAGAGAGAGAGAGAGAGAGAGAGAGAGAGAGAGAGAGAGAGAGAGAGAGAGAGGGTGTAAAAACATGAGTGTGATCCAGCTCCGGCTGTCCTGCTCCAGCTCTTCCAGCCCTTCCAGCCAGCTGCTGTTATTATCCCCGCGGTGCCAGGCAGAGCATCAGTGGAGGGGGGGTGGGGTGGGGGTGGGGGGGGTGTTTGAGAGTGGGGGGGGGGGGGGGGTCTGGACGTGTGGGTCAGGAGGCTGCCTCTAATATGGGGGGTAACTGTGTATCTATGTGATGAGGTCCCCGCAGCAAACAGAGTGCTCAGTCCCAGCTAAGCTTGGGAGCAGGGGGGGACAGACAGCAAGAGTGGAGCAGGCAGGCTTTGGCTTGAGGGTAATTGTCACACCCCGGCCACCCAGAGAAAGAACGTCTAATATCGCAGAGGCGGGAGGGCAGCAGCAAACCATTACCTGGAACGGTGCAAGCTTTTTCTGATGGTCAATGAACTCCAATTGGGCTGGAAAATGCTTCATCAACTATCCCGGCCAGACCAATTTATTCTTTGGCAAGTGTGGTTGGAAAGTGGGCAGTCTACATTATCGATAGTCCCAAAGATTTTGAGTAATTTTTGACCCCTGCCAGTGGACGTTGAGGACAGGCAGATTGTGAGAGGGGGATAAAGTGTTCTTGAAGATGAAGGAACTGTTGAATTTATGGATGTGATGCACAATAGCTCAATAATTGGGAGGCTTTGGCGACTCAATCTAACACATGGCCTAAGGGTCCCAGGTCATTTGCATTTTATAAGCCTAATTTGCTGCATAATCAAAACCCTGGTGGTGCCGTCTCAGAAATGTGGGTTTCATTTTAATCACTTGTAGCCCATCGATATCAAAGGTATTGTATCCTGATTTACACTCTGCACGCGTACAAACCAACACTTGTTCAACGTGTTCTGAAAAAACGTGATCTCTGAAAAAAAACTATTGTTGAGAAATGACTTTGTGAGTACTTTTTTCTTCTATTTTCTTAATATTCACTGTGTATTGCAGCTGCTTCCTGGCTTTCACATAACTGGTCGGAGGAGGAAATTAGCAGTGGTCTCCCACAGGGAAGTCGAAGGACAATTTAAGAGAAAATGTAGGAACATCAGCAGGAAATATTTCTAGAAACAAAACACTGTACGTGGGTCTTTCAGAGAGAATTGTTTTGATCATAGCTGATTGGTTGACGTTTGAGCCATTGCATCCGCCCTGTTACCTTGAGCTGGCATTCAGACATTCATATATTCATGTTATGCATGTATTGATTGAATTGTGTACTTTTCCGTGTGTCAATTAATTCAGTCCTTCGTGCTCACACCAGGTAATGAAAGCAAAAGCAGGTACTGACATGCAGCAACAATATCGAACTATTTTCTGCCTCCTGACATAGCTATATTCAATTCCTTCCGGAGAGGTATGCTGTAGACTGTTGTTCTAAGAGACTGAGAGAGCATGGACAGTCTTCCACAGGACAGTTGTTTTGGTATCGGACAGAGAAAGGGAGCCATTAGAAATTCACTGGGACCATTGCTGAGGGAAATCACATCCATGGAGACTACCAGTGTATTTTTCTTTGTGTGTGTGTGTGTGTGGGTAAATGTATGTATGTATGTATGTATGTATGTATGTATGTGTACAATTGTTACTGAGAGAAAACAACAGATATTTTATTTCTGTGACTTTATGTACACATCAGCATCGCTCATTGAGGCTCTCTACTGGTATAGTTTATCTATCATGTTGGTTTTCAAACACAGTTCTGATGTTATGGGCTTTGGTGGCTATGAATTAATGTCGATTTATGCACATGTACACCGTAGACACAAACACTCCGAAAGGAGAATGGTGATAATTAGAGTTCTGAGTGAGGACCATTGCGCATGCTATTTTGAATAGATGCAGTTGATGTTGTACCTTGTTACTGCGTTCTTAAGTATCGGCTCTATAAATAGCAGCTGTCACACAACACTGCCTTTCTGCCTGAACTATTTGGTAAATGAGTGGTGTGATTGAAGGAGATCCTTTGGCCAATGAGATGAGAGGGATGAGTCATGCAGTTAAAGGGGAATTATGTCATCCAGCTGTCCGTCAAATTAGCTGTCTGACCGCCCTGTGATGTTTCAAATGCAAAGCACAAGGAGAGAGCGAGGAGAGCTCTATGTCAGTGTTGAAATGACATTCATTAATGAACAGAGAGAATGCCCGGGACATTATTATCCCATTATCCATGAAGCTATTATGACATTTGAAACCTACTCTCACCTCTATTAATATGTACAGGGAATTGAATAGATTTTTTAAGAGGAGACTTGCAACCAAACCAGTAAAAGCCTGTGCCATTCGGACGACTTCTGCTCCCACATTTTCAGGCAAATACATTAAGCGTCCCTGTGTTGATGTCTGACTTCTCTCAAAGTTCCATAGATTTTAAGAGGTACAACTTCTGCCAATGAAAACCTGGGAGAACATACTATCTTTCATCAATGTAACATTGGTGACATATTCCCCGGATACCGGCTAGAGGAATTTAGCTCAAGATGCCTTATTTTTGCGGCCTCAGCATTCAACTCTTACCTTAGGGATCCTTCTATTCCCGCTGAGATGCACCTGCACACCTTGCAAGCAAGGAACCTGAGCGTTTGTGCAGACCTGGCAACCCTGTCAATCTCGCTCCAATTGTCTGATAATCCCCCACATCTCCTCCAGCATGTTGTGCCGCTTGCTTTCAAATTTAGCCCGAAAAGGTACATGCCTTTCATCCCTCGGCTCTCTGTACTAGAATGGATGTGTGGATTGATGCAAGGTGCAGTTCACGTGACGGCCAGATGAGAGCACTGTGGTATTTCTCTGCTCGGTACCCAAGTAGGCCAAGAGGAAGCCAAGATGTGAAGAGCAGTATAGTAACCTTTAGTATATTTCCATAGGCTTCATGGGTGTAGGCTGAGGATGCGTGGACAGACTTCGGTCAAAGGTGGGGCCCATTGCTCCGCCAGCGTGCTTACGAGAGACCTACACGTGCGTTAGCGAGCAGCCACCTTCCCAGGGTAGAGAGAGTAAGAGAACGAAAAAAAGAGGGTCTAGAAAAATAGAAGGCAACGGCAGATAGAACAGAGGAGCTGTGGGGGCAGCAGCGAGCGGATGAAACAGAGAGGTTCCTGCCGCCTCAGTTTACTGACAGAGAGCCGCATGACGCTCCCATCCCACTGTGTGCTCAGTAAAGACGCTGTGTTTGGGGTGCCTCGGCGCCTGCCTTTGCAAGAATCACCCACTAAATGTGCCATTCACTTTTTAATCCCCCGGCATTTAATACGGTGATCCCGCGACAAAGAAATAGAGAAAAGCACCATGGTCTTGTACTCGTGTCTATTGGAGGAAAGTTTGTGAGCACTTCTCACACAGCTTTGAGAGTCTGAATGTACTTCTACCCTTAGTCAACATGTCACTTCCTTTGATGGAGGTGACTCTGTATATCAGCTCATTATTTGTATGAATAACAAGCTGTTTCTCATACGTTGAGAAATAACTTAAATGGAAGTATGTATTTACGTTCATCAATTTGTGTGCGTTACACACAACCGACTACTGAAAGTTTATCATTTGCCAGGATTACAATTTACTTGACAGCACCCTGGGATTCCTGACACAGAAACAGAATCGAAAAGTACTTAGCGCTCTGAGGCATTTTATTTGATGTGTTGGTTAACTTTAAAGAAGGCATCTGCTTGTTTGCTGTTGAAACCTATTCACTTATGACTACTCTAGGCTTTAGCCACTCCAGTTTCATTAAGGTAACGGAATTTACAAACATTTTAAGATGTTTTCCTTAAAAAGTCAGAATTTCCCCCTGCCAATAAATGCATGAATTCCATCACCATTTAAGATGTGTCTTTATTGCTACAGAGCTGCGCATATTGGAAAGTGCTTCAAAAGCAATGTTCGTGAGAAACTTAATTTCATGCTGAGAGAAGATTCAACCATTTTACCCCATTTTAATAAACAGGATATTCCCAAATGCACATGCGGTGTCAAACACGATCTTTGCTCAGGAGCCTCAAAGTGTAACACTGTTTATTTTATGGTGTGCATTCAGGGGGGCTTGGGTTTGCTAAATACTGAAGGGTTGAGATCTAACTCTTGTAGGATGATTTCAGATGATTCGTCACCAATTTATTTTTCTCAC
The DNA here is from genome assembly GCA_036023535.2 of Galaxias brevipinnis. Lineage (NCBI taxonomy): Eukaryota > Metazoa > Chordata > Actinopteri > Galaxiiformes > Galaxiidae > Galaxias > Galaxias brevipinnis. Next base: position 4,227 of record JAVQIZ010067995.1, read on the forward strand.
CCTGCCATCATCACCATATAATGTCCCACTCAGATCGACAAAGGCAATCCAGAAGAGAAGTGTAATTTGTCGGCCAAAAATACGCATCTATAGGCCTCAAACCTAACCTCAGATCCTACAAGCTCCCTATGATTGAACGTTTGCCGATGTGCTGTAATGCATAAATGTAATGCATAATTGTGTGGAAAGTGGAGTGCCTTTTTTCTCCCTATCCCAGTCCGTAGGCTGTTTGAAAAATGAACAACTCAAAAGATTGGTTTTCTAAATGCATTTTGAGGCAGCGGTTTGTGTAGGTCCACCAATATACTGGAACAGTTTTGACGGTATTTGGCGGAATACACGGAATATCTAAAAAGATATCATTATTATTATGTGCTGGCTTGCAAAGAGTGCAATAAATGACAAATATTAAAGAGCTAAAACATCATAGCACAGCATCATGCTGGCCGGTAGGAATGGATGATTATTCACTGTCAATTTAAACTAAGAAAAAGGTATGAGTATGAGTGCATACACAAAGACAGCATCAGCTACTTTAATTTAATTCATTGTAATCCTTACATCACACTTTTAAGACTTTGATGAAGGCGTGCATTTTAGTCAGACACAGGAAAGTTAGGCGTGGGAGGTCTGGTGCTCACATGAGAAATTGATGTATAAATTAACAAGACAGAGTAGAAAAAGGAAGAAAACACACGCTTCTTCACGTTTCAGCTTTTTTTCTGTAATGTGTTGAAATATATTAATCAGCACATGAATGTTGCTGCTGAAAGGATTCACAACTTTTTTGTTCAGCAAAGGAGTCATCGGATAAGCATGTACAAGGACATTCACTCAGTATTCATGCACGTCTATTCATATAGTCCAAACATCCATGAATCCTGAGTTACACGTCAACCTGTAATAAGGGTCAATTGACACAAACTCCTATCCTATCATACATTCAATACGGAGTGTCCTAGTTTTACACCCATGGCAGGCCTTCCCACTAAATCTTGGAGACCCTTGACGTTTTGGTCAGAAACTGTCGAAGGCCCAACCAGATTTGTTATGAAAAATATTTTATGAGATCCTCTTAACAAACTGCAATCCATTCCCTGAACATTAATTGTTTAATGATGATTAAACAATGACGAAGCTACAATTTGATAATAATAATAGAAAAAATAAAACAATTTCCCACTTCGATGTATTTATACATTATACTGCAAAGGTTGATGGTTAAACGCTTGTGAACAGTGAAGGAGGTAGTAATATGAGGAGGCAAGGGAATAATTGTGGGATTATTGTTTGTTGTTCAGACAAAGCAATCCAAAAACCACTAGCTGTCTTTGAGTCCACCTCAACTCAGGTATCCATTCCTCTCTTGACGAACACGCAGGTAAACTCACCGAATAGCTATTTCATTACTCCGAAAGAGACAACGGGTTTAAGTAAAGGTTTTGCGCATACTACTGAACATTACACATACATGCTGTGGGTGTCCGCTCAGTACATTGAACATTACGGCTGTCCAACGGGCTCAGAATAGATCTTGCGAGAAATGATATGATGCATGACACAGTGAAAAGCATGTATTTATTTTTTGACGCGTAAGTCACACCAGATTCCCTTTTGGAACATGCTACTGTAAGACCTGATGACATTCCCATTTTCTCGAGTATGCTCTATACTCCAAGACTGTAATTTTATCATCCACACAGTCTTTTGAAATCAAAAAGGCATTCTGATATCGAACCTCTAAAGTAGCCACCACCTAGATCACAATCATTATTATGGAAAGGACAAACAATAAAGATCACTGTAATTCTATGATCCACTAGTACTGTTGTTATGAGATGTCTGGGGAGAAAACCCTTCAAAACATGCATTTCCACTTGGATCTCCCCAGAAAACATGTGGAGCGGGGCTCAACCATGTCAGAGCAAAATTCACTTTGACCCCTTGACCCCATGCGGTATCTGCTACGCTATCCAATCTGTGCGTACAGTAAATGAATGCATGTGCCATGTTGTCACTTCGGTAGAGAAGGAGACAGTGATGGAGTGCTAACGCCCTACTTTGAAATCCCTTACCACGGAAACATATCCGTGTAAGGCTGGGCCTAGCTAATGAATACTTAGTAGGTTGGGGAAAAGGAATGCCTTGTGATTGAACCCCCGGCTCCTACAACTTCAGCAGGGTCACATGGACCTCCCAGAGGCAAAACGTGTGACCTGTGCAAGTGGCTATCTGTGGGTGTCTTTCAGGGGGCTCAAACAATTCGCCCAGAACCAGAGTATAAGCCTGCATGCAAGCTTCAGACCTACCCCAGGACACCCATACTGAACTCCTTCTACTGTGCCCCCCTGCAGACCGTAGGCCCCTTCAGTCAGTGAACGGATCGACTCCAGCAACTGGAGATAATCCCTTTGCTCATCCGAGGATCTGGTCCTCGCCACATCAACAAAAAAATGTAATAGACTGTATGACATAACTGGGAAAGGAGGGTTTACAGATCAGGACATCAGGTTGCTCAACCTTGTCCATCTGACCTCCTCCATCAAAAGATAAAGTTAAAGAAAGGGTGGTTTCCAAGCTAGAACCAAGCGTTTGAGTGCCATGTGTCCGATCATTCACATGTTCTTCATTAACGGCTGGGAAAATAATGCAGCTGAAGTTAGGCACTTATATATTTAATTCAAACTTTATGCCATATCCACATTCATACACACTCACTCAGAATGCAAGCAGAACAGAGTAATTGTCTTATCCAGACAACTGTGTTTTCTGGTTTGATTGAATATTGCCTCGGGGTCAAAAACAACCATTTCTTACTTTGTGATCATGTTATTCATGAATTCAGTTGTTTTGTTTATAGTTCATGAATTAATGTACAAAATAAAATAGAACTACCGCAAATGAATCATGCCCTAAAATATATGCACCGACGGTAAGAAACGTACCAATTCAAAAATACCCATTCAATATTAAATTTTTCAACATGGTTTCCGAATCCTGATTTAATCCCTTTTTATTTCTATACTACACTGTATGTAATTACTATCTTTTCAGCAGTTGTCTAAGGTTCACCAACCTGTTGAAAATAACAATAAATAATAGGAAAAAAAAAATTAAGATCTACAAGTTTTGAAACATCTAAAGAGAAATAGCCTGTGCTGCACACACAAGATAACAAATGCACACGCACAAAAAGAACACAACACACACAGACTCACCTTTCCAGCTTAGGGTCTGTTGAGTAAGGGAGCGCTGCATGTGTGACTCGTTGACTGCAAAGCCAGCTCCCCAGGGAGCATAATGTTCAGAAAACACTTTGCTCCCCCCTTCCAACAATCATTTGGCCATCAAGCCCCTCCTGTTAAAAATCCATAGCAACAGAAACATTTCATGGCAAAACAATTTTTCACAGCAGAAGGTGGAAGAAAAAAGCACAAACGTACCACAGTATCACAAAGCCTTTCTGCCACGGAGGTTAAATTTTTCAAGTGGCACAAGCGGAGTCTGTGTTCATGCAACAGTTGACGCAGTAGTCCAGGGCCTGCTTTTGTTTTGGGCTCTTCATTGAACTTCAACTGTGAGACGTGCCTGGTTCACTTACAAGAACTGAAATTAAGGTCAAGAACGAGGCGGGGTGGGGGGGGATTGGTTCGCAGAGGCGTGAGACTTTTGTGTATCTCTTATGTGAATACTGACGATAATGACCCTCTTGGTGAGAGCTCGCAATTATGTTGGGGACCAAACACCGGCCACACAATACACTGAAGTTGTTTCAGCTCTTATTGTTCAATTGGAGAATAATGCCGGACCATGGTATTGAAACCAAGTCCTTTTTTTTGTGGCAAGCTCGGCAACCCCATTCAGACTTTCAGGAATGTACAATCTAGTCAATAATTGGACTCTCTCTCCCTCTCTCGCATTCTCTCTCTCTCTCTCTCTCTATCTCTCTCTCTCTCTCTCCAAATCCCTCCAGTCAGTTATAAGGTGTGTAATTACGGCCATGACCTTTTGTAGGTTAATGGCAATTGACTCTGCAGCGTCCTGGTGAGAGGCTGGGTGATCTGTTCTGCTGTTCAACGTCTATCTTGTTCTGCTGCTTTTCCAATGGTGCTCACTGGAGGGGGGGTTCCAGGAGATAAAGATTTCACAGAAGGTTCCTCCAAGGTGTATGGGAGTTAATTCACAGTTGCAGTTGGGATTTAGAGAGTCACACTCAGTACAGGCTACTGTGAAGGTCAAAGATCGATGAACATAACGAACCATCGAGGGTCTCTCCCTAACGGCTCTCCAAACTAGTTTGCTGTGATCTGTATAGCTGCTTGGAAACGCTGGAGCTGGATTTGTCCTTTTTTTTCTCTCAATACTTTATAATTTTAAAGAGTAAGGCCAAGGCAAAAGGCAATCTGCTTTCAAAAAGTATACCACACTTAATTGACACATTCTTTTTCCTTTTCTTTTCTTTGTAGAGTGAAGCATTTAACATAGGTCTAATCTTTTGAAATGAAAAGTAATCATGTGCTTAATTCTTTTTAATGTAATTGCAATGTAATAGCAACGGCAAACCTTTTTTATATACCGAAAAAGCCACGCTTTCCCACTGTCTCATAATATTAAATCATATTATATTTGGAAAGGACATCTCTGTTTGTTTACCAAAACTAGGGATCCCAACTTGCACAGATTTTGTAGGATAGCTGTCCCCCTTCACACAGTGTGCTGTTGCGAAGCTGTTGCTCCTGTGGGGCCTAGGCTTCTTGGAAGGGCATGGTGGAAGTGGGTGTGAAGAGTGCAAAGTTACACAACCGTCCTCTGTGACTCTGCCACACGTTTGATTGAACTGATCTTCAGACGTTCACTTGCACTGTAGAGGGAGGAGGGGCGGAGGCAAGGTTATCGCTGAGACGTCGTGATGTTCACTGCCAGGGCATTACCATAGCAACTTGAGCCAAAGCCAGGCACCGTAGTTCTTTCAGGTTTTCAGATACCAAGGACTTTGCGTCCATTGACAGGCCCTTTAGGCAATTTTTCAGAGGAATTAAGCAACCGTAACACTTCTCAAAAGATGACATATTTGCAGTGATTTGAATGAATTACTTAACTTGTATTGCATCCACAATACACACAAGCAGACTAAACATGGCAATAAAACATTCCCAATAAAAAAAAATTATCTTTACTTTTCGAGTATTTAGCTCCAATGTTAGATGTTGCTGTGGTTGGCAGAGGACCATGTGACGCATGTTGAGACATTTACGCACAATCTCATGACACATGGCGAGAGCTGGCCAGCCCTGGCCTCTCAAGAAGCAGTCAGAAGTCCAGTCAGATGTCTCCCGTGTCTGAGCTTTCTTTCCCAGACAGGCTCTTTCTGCCAGTAGCCCTGCTGGCTTGAGGTCACCCATGGCTCCCGTGTCGACTGCACTCCCCTTGCTTCAGCGGCCGACTGACTGACTGAGGGGCTAGGAATCTGAATGGAAAAGCCGTTTAGATAACTGTCAGCTCCCTTTTCTCCCACTCCGCAATCAAACATGAAGGGTCATTCCTCTGTGTCTCGCCATGGCTTACCCGTGGCGTGTGCCTCAGACCTAAGTGTCACTCTCCTCCCTGCTCTCAATGGCTGCTTACTGTACGTTACAATGACAGTGGAGTTCATGATTGACTTTCAATGGTTGATTTTGTATGTCAAATTTGTCTTTAACTAGTGATTTGTTAACCTTAACCCTGACCTTAATTTATTTATTATGACCAGAATATTACCACAATAAAAAAAGAGTGTTTTCAGGTCTGTATTACATATTATTTGAATTAAAATGGTGTAATTTATGTTTAAGGCTAATATCAGAAAACCCCTGTAAATGTGAATACATTTAACCGGCTTAAGGCCAAGGAATTCCTCTATATTCAGAAACATGAAGATATGATTTTAGTCAGCCTTGGATGCACATGGAATGCATACGCACCTACATTCATATAAACTCTTTAAAAGTTTAATTACTTGCGGCGTGTGCAAAATATGAATATGACAGCTGCTTTGATCACCATCTGAACGGGCAAACAGATGCTGGTTTTGGACTGGTCTCTCTCGAACACCTGGGGTTCTGGAGCTCCGTCCAAGCTGGTGAATCACAGCACCACGGCTTGGGCCAAAAAAAATGACACCAGTTTTCATGGTGGAACTTCCTGTGCCATGCCGAATGTCATCCATCATTTGTGGTCAGTGAACGCGTAAATACCCCTCCCCTTGGCCGTCGAGATTGATGGTGACCTTAGCCCGCTTTATCGAGCATCCACTTCCTTTTTCTCGCTTCCTTGACACTGGCCGTCCAGCTTCATGGCTCACCTCTTGTGAGATGGGACCTGTTTCTACAGCTTGGAGGGCCGTCCTTAGCTCAATGATTTGCGAGGCGTTACCCATTCACAATTCCCTAAATGCATTGTGTAACAGTTAGTTCTGACAGACGAGGGGACGTGAAACTGTCTGATACCCTTTGGTCGGCCTTTGGAGGCTGAAAGCTCTTGTTCAAAGTGAGTAGGATGCATAGTACAAGAACAAAGGACTCTATTCACCGACAATCCCCTACCAAAAGTTCAGGTGGATCCGTTTATAAAATACAGACAAAGAACAAAAAATATATTATACCAACTTCTTTCTTTTATAAATCTGAAGTAAACTCCATTCACCTGACTGCAGAAGACCATTAGGAATTAGTTTTACATCATCATTTAGTGAATTTTTTTTAATGTTATGACCATCAGTGAGCCTGAAATCTGAGGAGTGACATCTTAAAACAACATTTGTTGGCACATCAGTCACATCGGCCAAATCAAATTACAACACACCACCAAACTATTCACGGCTCTGTCTCGTCCCAGCCAAATGAGAGACTCTTAAATAGAGGCATAATTGATCGTTAGATGGTATGCAAATGAAAGGCTCCTTAACGTCACTCTCGACAGGCTGCACTGATTCTATTAGGAAAGAGGAGGAGGAAACGGGATGCAAAATGAAGGCCATCTATTTTGCTCCCATCAACGGCTTCTGTCTTGTGTGCGCATGATGTAAACAACTCCATTTGTCAAGATACGGCGGACCTTGGACTGTCATAACACACGGCACCCGCAGCAAGTCTCCTTGCCCGTGGAGCTTTAACATCGTCCAAACAGAATTACCAGCTGTCAGGTGGCTTCTGAAGCTCCCCCTTCTCTTTGATCATGGGCCGATTCACAGATTCAGAGATGGCCTCCCGTGTACGAAGTAGAGAACTTTCTGTGTGTCGAAAAGGATTGGAGAGTAAACGTTCCACCGTGTCTCCTATGTTATGTGGCCAATGGTAAGCCCCCCCTGAGGTGGACTAGCCGTGTGTTTTCATGTTACGCCATTGGATATAGTTGGCACGAGTGAAACGGGTGTGTCACAACATTGAAACCTTCTCCTAACTCCACTGTTGATGGACAGGAGTCTTCTTTTTTTCACACTGGAGTTCTCGTGCTCCTGATGAGATCTGACGATACAGTATGCTAGCACCGTGTAAGCTACTGTTGAGCTACTGTTGAGGTGTGGTGTCTATGTGGGAAGTCAATCAACAGTTCTCAATATACAGGAAAGAAAACCACGGTGTGCAGGTCTTTGCACAGGACGCGACCTATCATCGATATGAAGACTTGTGAAACGAACACGAGCTTTGCTTGACCTTTCTTGCGTGATGTGTCAGGCTGGATGTGTGAATTCTATGAAGCGCAGTATTCACAGCTCAAGTCTTTAGCATAGCTGCTATGATATTTTCCACCTCGGTGAAAATGGCACCGTCAACACATCTCTTATTTAGTTTACTCTATACACATTACATTATCAATGCCTTAGGTCAACCGAAATAAACAAAGTCAAACCTTGGTAAATATATCCCATAATCGGATCTCATTACCTATATTTGAATGTAATGCACAAGGCCCTTTTCAGAAAAATAAGACAAAATTACAGAGCCTCAGGGAAGTTGTAAAAAATAAACAATAGGAAATCTAGCACTCATGTTTGGATGACAAATCAATGTCCATGCTGTGTCTGACCTAATCTCTGTACTGGTTGAACAATGAATTGACTAAAAATAAAAAAAATAACAGATGTAAACCCATATTAGTTTTCATTCAATTTAGAGCAATAGAACCATCTAGTCCAGTCTCTGCAGTTTAAAAAATAAATCGAAAGCCAGTGTAGTATTCTTATTTTCTTACTCTACATCATTACTTGATTGAATTTACAAGATGCTTGAGACAGTTGTTCCGTAACAATGTTTGGTTAAAAAATAAAAAAGGGAAAAAAATATTAAACAGACAATTCTAATGAACTGGAAGGTTCTTCAGCCGGATTGTTGTGATATAGAAGAACGGATTGTGGGTTACCTGGATGTGCTGAAACAGCAGTTACATTACTACATTAATTGTATATTGGACTTTGTGAACTTACAGTCAATTATATGTTAAAAGTGTAGTACTGCATTATTATTTGTTATTAGTATTTCAACATTGATAAAGGTATTGGATAATGTAAGCTGACTGGGCTGGGGGGGGGGGGGGG
>JAVQIZ010068004.1:0-17504 GCA_036023535.2 Galaxias brevipinnis
GGGAAGCCGGTGTGGCCGCTGTGGGAGCTAGCCAAGTGGATAGTGGGATGTTCCTCTCATACCATGGCAGCCATTGGTAACACCTTGAAATAGTGTACATAATCAACGTAACTGATACTGTGATTCCACCAATTCACAGTAATACACAAATTGTATACTGTTGGTCAGACGGTACAGCAGGGTGTCAATACAGGGGTTAGGGGACAAACTCCCATTGTCACGCCTCTGCTTGTTCTCCATACTCTCCTAATAACCTCATTGTACAGATGGATGGCAACCTGCGATCTAGACTACATTGGAGAAAAACCAGGATTTGTCATTTTAATCTAAAGTCAATTGTTGTCAAGATGTACCAATCACTGTAATCGTGTGTGTGTGTGTGTGCGCGCAGGTCTGGCCCTGTTGGAAATGTCCCATGTCTCCAAGCCGTCGTCGTTCGTCCTGCAGCAGAAGGAGCGTCTCCAGAAGGAGCTGGAGGAGCTGCTGGGGGCCGACGGGGTGCTGCTGTACCCCAGCCACCCCAACCTGGCCCCCAAACACCACCACCCGCTCTTCACCCCCTTCAACTTCGCATACACAGGTCAGTGGGAACTTCCGGAACCAAGGTCCACCCACACAGTGGAATGTTTCCTGTACATTACTCATCAAGCATGTTTAAAAATGATATAGTATGTTTTTTGAGTTTGGTTAAGATCGTTCAAGAACCTGGCACTTTTAAATGTACTGCACACTGTGCCTTTCTAGTAATTGAGTATTTTGGGCGTAGAGCCAAACACCTACTGATCGTTTGTATATCAGCAGCATGCATAAAGGGAACACATAATTTCTCCAGCATTTATTTATCGATTCTGGTATTGGATTAGATTGGCCCGGTTTGTAAATGTGTAATTTGTCTGCCTCCATCCTCATCGACATCCCTCCCTTTCTCGAAGGAATCCTGAACATCCTGGGGCTGCCAGTGACCCAGTGCCCCCTGGGGCTGAGTGCCGAGGGGCTTCCCCTGGGAGTGCAGGTGGTGGCAGGGAAGTTCCAGGACCGTCTGCCCCTGGCCATGGCCCTGTATCTGGAGAAGGCCTTCGGAGGCTGGAGGGACCCTGGGAGCGACTGACGGCGTAAACACTCGGAAGTACACTTCAAAAGAGTTCAAAGGGATTTGATGTGGTGATTGCTCAATTGTAATGGTACAGATAACACTGTGATTTGATGTTTTTTCGCACTATAGCAAGGATGCAAGTTACTCCAATAGCCAAATGACAGGGACGTAGTGTGGGCACAAGCTAATACAGTCACGTACATCAATGCAAATGTGGTCTATACATTTGCCACTGTAGCACTGTTGTACTGTTTTAATTCTCTCAGTTAATAAAAGCTTTTTAAGTTTGAGTGAAATAATGAATGTATCCTGTAATGGATCCAGATCACATATCAAACCCAACCTCAAAACATCTTAACTGAACAATATCAAGTAAATATAATTTTCTTTTCCCATGAGCTGGGAAATGAAAATTTTCATTTGTGAAAATATGAATAAACATGGATATTACAGCAATGTACAGTTGATCCATAGAAAGAAAGATGCATTGGGAAGTTGCCCTCTGGAGTCGGAACATGTTTTTGCTTTATTTTCTTCCCTTCTTTGAAAAGAATTAAGAACTAAACATATCCCATAATGTTCCAAAAAGAACTTGACAGCATTAAGAATACACATCATCGTTTACAGATGCACAGACAGTTTGTCTTATTTTCCCAACCCTAACAAACTATTCTTACTCTTTTTTTTTTTAACAGAAGAAGGAATACGCTGCCAACGTCATTTGTCCATTCTCACAATGACAAATGCACTTTGTTTCCTCTCATCTTGACATATGGCATGCCTATACCTCAGTGTACAGCACATATGAAACCGCGTCTGTCAACTGAAGGAGATCTCCCTTGTTGCAGACGCCTACAAAGCCCTCCTCCCTATCGACCATAAGAACATTCAGGAATCAGAGGGGTTAAAAAACCAACAGAAAAAAAACAATAAACCTCAATGAGTCTAGGGGAATCCTGACTTTTGGCTTTGCAGGAACTCGAGAGGGGGAGTGGCCCACAGTCACTCAATCTCAACCCTCCCAACTCCCCATAGACTCTCACACGCTGAATTTGGCCCAATATGTATGTGTGTTTTTGTGTGTGTGTTAGTGTCCTTAGTCCAGGGCCACCGTCTCAGGAGGAGTTGGTGATGGGTTTGTATTTCTTGAGCCGGGTCCACTGCCCTGTGGAGTAGTTCATTTCGAACACGGTGTCCACCAGCATGGTGGTGCTTCCCGTGCCGTCGGCCTTGGGGAGGACCTCTGTGTGCTCGCTCAGCTTGATCTGGATGATCTCCCCCTGCTCGGGGCACGGGTTCTCTGCAAGGAGGGGGAGAGGGGAAGGAGAACGCGGTCAGAACCGTTGCGTCGGGAACACCAGAAACTGGAGCATGGGTCTTTTTCACTCCACACTGCAATCAAGCTACATATGCGTTTTACTAAACAGAACCAGTGCTGACTTGTTGTAACCATCTCCAATAGATCCTAATCAAACAGATCTGTTTCAGAGTACTTTATAAGACTACAGTCTTCTCAGTAACAACCTGTATAAAGCTTTTGCAGCTTGACGTTCTAAATATATTCCATTATACATCTGTTACTTCTATGCAAATACATCTTAAGCATAGAGCAACAATTACTCTGGAACCTGTATACCAGGCACCTATCGGCTTGCGTATAACTACCTCACTCTGCATGCCTACCTAAATATTTAGGTCTGCTCAGCAACAACGTCCTGGGGTAAACTTTAATGGCAGTACTTGGCCAAGCTGATATACGATTCTCTCACGGTCTTATGAACCAATGGACAGACATTATGCAATATCTATATATCTATATATATTTGTGCGATATTCAATTAGACAAATTCTTAACGGAAGATTATGCTGTGCAAGCAGCTTTAACTGTAGGGAGGGACGAGGTCTTTGTTTTATGATCACAGTATTAAATGCTGCTTTTTCAGGAACAAATATGGCTTGAGGTGTTTTAACGGGTACCATTATAGATATTCATTTTATTAAACTAATCTGTGCTGACAGTTGTGCAAATAACCGATAGACTAGCTTTAAGTGTGTGTGTGTGTGTCTGTGCATGGAAAGATGACCTTTACACATGTAGTTCACAAAGTTTAAATAGAAATATAACAGTGTTTACTCTGGACGTACCCCTTGATCCAGCCATGAAGCCCAGAATGAGAGCCTTCTCTGGCCTGGTGACCTTGTTGGCTGTCTTGAACATCTCCTGGGCAGCGTACATCTGTTCTCTCTGGGGGAGACAAAGCACAACACATGGCACAGACGGATTAGCTTAGCCTCAAAGAGACTCAGCTTTTAGCAGAGTGTTAGCCTCTACACTGCATGTTACCCAGTCATTTACACCCTAATCTGTAGCCTAAAAGCCAAAATGCCATTGTATTACTACATGAAATCAGTTCAATTTACAGATTATTGTGTTTTGTATGCCAACAAAATATTAGTACAATATAATTATTTATTAATTGAATTAAATTAATGTTTTCACTCCTTTTCTTAATTTAGTTTTTCTTTTTTTGTTTTAATGTGTGCATATTCTGTCATTTCCCTGCATTGGACACAGGGGACAATCTCCGCTGGTTACCCAGTCCAAATCTAAATAATAATAGCGTGTGGCTTAGATTGGGGGCGGTAAGTCAAAGTTTTTACCGTAAGGGACAGGTTCTTCTTGGGCTGGGGTTGCGGGGGCGCGGGCGCTGGTGTGGGCGTGGGCTGGGGTGTGCTGGGGGGCTGGGCGGGGGTCTCGGGCTGGCTGGCTGTGGCGGCGGCGGGGGGTCCGTTGCTGGCCGGAGTGCTGGCCGGGGTGCTGGGGGAGGCGGGGGCCGCGGGGCTGGCCGTGCTGCTGGCGTTGTACATGGGCGTCCTCTGCTTGTACTGGTTTGGCAGCGCCGCGCCGCCCGCCGTGGCCGACTCCTCCGGCTGGCGCCCTGACTGTAAGGCGTCGCGGCCTGAACCACCTGTGTTGGCTGGAGAAGAGAGAAGGAAGAGGGGGAGGGGGTTGAAGGATCAGGACTCTAAGACATTATGCAGTGTTAAACTACCCAGAATACAGGCTTGTGTTTGTGACATTACAAAGACTACAACCAAACTACAGTTGCATTGGACTACGGCCCGGTGCAAATCCCAAAGCAGTAAACCCTTATGGGGGGCCTTCCTTGTGAGCCTAGCAGTTGTGTATTGACATTAACTTGTTGGCGCGTGAGGGACAGTGAAGGAACGCCAGGTGTCCACCTGGACAGGTGAGGAGGACATCTCACCTGGTTGGGCCTCGGAGCTGGGAATGTACGAGGAGGAGGGCACCATGCTGGGCGTGGCCGGCAGGTAGCTCGTTGACGGCAGGGCACTCTCGTTGTTTAAGGCCCCCAGTTTCTGAAGCGGGAAAACATTGGTTATTGGTTTGGGTTCATGTGAGCACGCCTTCCTTCAGCTTAGTCATCATCTCATTGTGCGTTTGTGAAAATAAGTGGGTGGCGTGACAGACAGAGAATGACGGAGGGAGTAAACATGGGAGCGTGTGGCCCAGTTGTACCTGGGTTGAGACCAGACCAGCAGCGTAGTCCGGCGTGGCGTTCTCCACCACAGCTTCCTCTTTGGCAGCTTTCTCCCCGGCCTCCGTTTCTATGGGAGACAACACAGACGGGGATGTCATCTAAATCACTTCACTACTGAACACAGTCACATCGGCATCAATGAGAACACACGTTTGTTTTGACGTTCTGAATATTAGTAATGCAGAGGATAAATACCCAATGTCTTCCTTCTCCTTTTCGCTTCTCGGCCAGCTCCCACCATGTCCAGCTCTGAAATGTCTAATAACTACAAAGTGAAAAAAGCACAGACAAAAGAATCACTATTCACGTAACATGCTGCAGGTACATGGCCTGCCTGTAGTAGGCATATTTTTGACCCACGTGATACATTGAATTTGGGTGTGTTGTGTACGTGTTTAAAAGGGTGAGGAGTGAACACGGGGGGTTACCTTGACGCCCCTCTCCTTGCGCAGAGGTGTCCGTACGGGGGCGATTGGTGCCCGGTTACTGGGGGGGCTGAACATACTAGGGGTGGTGGGGCTACGGAACGGTGCTTTGGGGATCCCCTTAAGAGGTGCTGGAACAAGAAAGGTTTAACTCAAACATTTTGTATGATAACCATTTTAAAATAAACACAGTCAACAGACTAAGTGAAAAGAAATTAAATCTACAAAAAAGCGCAACAGAGCTTTTTTGTGTGTGTGTCTTTGCACTTACTGGTGGTGTCAATCTTCTTGACAAGGCCTCGCCCTTTGGCATGGAAAGGCACTCCTGCTGTCTTTTTGAGCTGTTGAGCAGTTTCTGTGGCTAAAGAGGTACCAATAGTAACACGTTAGTACACTACAACGAACCTAATATTATTGATGGTTAAGGTATAGATGATGAACCTCTATAGAAGATCCAAACCTTCATTAACCTTAATTATAACAACAACAAAAAAATCGGTTATATAAAACTTCCACATCAACTCAACAGGTGTCAACATGCCAAGGTTAATAAAGGCCCACCTAGAGATGATCCTGATGCATTTGTACCGAAGTGGAGAAGGGTAGAGAACTCACATTTCTGTAGAAGCTCTGCCCTGAGGGTGGCGCTCTTTGGCTTCCTCTTCAACTGGAAATGTTTCACGGGGGGCGTGAGGGGTCCCACCAATGTGGTCAGGGCATTCTTGTTCAGGTACTGACACTCCAGGGGCAGCATGGCCGACGCCTCACACTCACTGACTGGAGAGAAGAGACGGGGGTGATAGGTAAAGCAGGTAGCTGTCCAGCTGCTCATGAAGAGTGATGCCAAGATACTATAGAGAGCATGGAGATGAATGTGAAAATATGAAGGTATGTTTGGCAAGGAAAAGGGAGCCACACTAACGTTTACACTGGTGGCAGTGCTGCCAGTAAGTTTTTCAATTAGTGGCAGTAGCACAAAAACTGGTGGCAGCTTTTTTTTAGGTATTTTATATAAAACAACCTACACATTTTAAAAAAAACCTGTAATATTACTGCTTTGTTATACTAAACCGCGGGAGAGACAGAGAAAGAAATGCTGCCAGTGGATAGTTCTGTTTGACTAAAATATGACTTTAGGATTTTAATAATAATAATGAAGTCACCAAGAATTCTTTTTGTGGCAGTACCAATATTGTTTTTTTTTCAGGAAACCCGGACTGTCTCTGTACAATTTAAGTTTGAAAAGGTGTTTACAGTTGTTCATATTATGCTGCACACAGCACAACATTGTGTTGATTTAAAAAAAAACATTATCCAAGCATTACAAAAGCACGCACATTATGACATAAATCCACATATAACACACCTTTCTCCCTGAGTTCTCCTAGAATGTCCTGGACGTTAGGGTTCTGTTCCTCCAGGTCGAGGTTCAGGGAGCCTGTGTCTGGGAAGGACTTAAGAATGTCGGCCACCATGAGAACCCACGGCTCAGAATCCACCGTAGCAAGCTGGATGATCTCCGACAACGCTTCCTTCATCTGTGGAGTCAGAAAAAAAATGTTATATGAAAATAGCTAAAAAGTAGGATACGATTCTTAACACAGAGACAGGTTTTTATATTTTAGTACTTTTTTGCAATGTACAAAAGATTTATTCAGACAGTAATTAAGCTATGGAGATGTGTTGCTTTACATGGTTCTTGACCATATAAAGACCGTGTGATACATGCTGCACTGGAGAATGCAACAAGTAGAAATGGAAGCTATCCGTTTAAACATAAAAATCTAAGAAAGTAATTAACGCGACGAAACTCGTCAAGTGTGACATGGCCAAGGGTATGTTGTCAGGTTACCGTTGTCTCAAGGTAACGCCCTCCCCACAGCATGGGGTGCAAGGCTGTGCGCTTACTTGCTAGACTATGGCTCAATAATATTACCTATAATGTTTATCAACATTTACATTGAAATATATACATGAACAGTGAACACTGGTACGAGAGCAAGGTTAATTTGAGGCCTGAGAAAACGACACCAAAAAGACGACGAGATGGTTAGATAGCTTTACGTTATACTTGCAACCGACGGAGAGGTATCATTATAACTAGAATGGCTAACGATGGCTAGCCAGCCTAAGCAAGCTAGACTCCATTACATTTACACAAGGTTAATTATTTCAGTAAATAAATTAACTTAGATGAGTTAATTCTAGTTACTACACATAGGTCATGTTTAGCTACTACTGTATGGTTATTCAAATGCAAAACCAAAAAAACGCTAGCTAATTGAAGTTTTGGCTAGAAGGCTAGTTATTAGCTAGCTATCGTTAGCGGGCTGGCGCTCCACCACCAGCAATACATGGCAACCCACCTCATCAACAGTCCGTCTGGGAAGATGAAGCATCCCGAGCAACAGCTTAAGCTTCACGGGGGGAGATAAACTAGAAAAGCACAAGCGTATGTTGTCAATAACTGAAACCGTGAGGAGGGAAGCAATACTTAAAGGAGCCCAAAGTTCGTCTGTAGAGCCTAGTTTATTATGAAGCCACAGGCCGGTGTCGCTATCCTTCATCGACGCCATCTTGGAAAAAGAAGTATTTTGAGTTCGGGCATTTTAACAGGCTACCTAAGATAACAGGACCCCACCCACAGTTGGCAGATGCAGGCGATGTTTGAGTTGTAGGCCAGTGATTAGCCGAACACCTGCCTCATCTCTAAAAACAATCATTTCTTGTTCCTTATTAACAATAACCTATGTTTATTGTACAGCCACAGAGTCGATATACGTACACAGTACTATAGACAACTGAAGGCTAGAGCACTGCATTTAACACAATGTTGGCGAAATTAAACAAATGAAAACAGATGTTATGCTTGATGACAGCTGGAGCTAGCAATAACCTGAGGGAAGATACAAATCATAAGCATATATCCATGCGTATGATCATACCTCTTGCTTTATTGTGTGTTTGCTCTTCGAATGCGGAGCAAAATAAGTGTTGCCTATAAATTAACAAATAGCAAGGGACATAGCTTTACGCACGCGCACTCGATCCAACCCATGTTAAATTCCTCGGATGGTATCTTCTTGCGGTTGTGTTAAAAATATTAACGATTCTTACTGTAAGTAGCCTATATATTAGATTTAAACTATGCTGCTCATACAATACTATGCGCATCATTACATTAAGAGGAAAATCCGGTGTGGTTTGGTAGTCAAATACATCAGATGTTGTATTATCTCTGTAGTTTGCATTTTTTGATAATGTCCATATATCTTTTCTGCTGTTAATAGCCCATAAATTCTTTCGTTGTATGTATTTTCAGGCTGTCTATATCGTGTTCGACATTTTAGACCGCTATGGCATTGAACGGATACATGCAAACGATGGTGCTTGTTCTAGCGGTCCAGCTTCTCGTTCTCCTGTCTGTGGACGCTGAGCAGGAGACGGGTACCGTGATTCCAGCCGAAAGTAAGTGATTAAATAAAATGTGTGAATGTTTTCATCGAGAAAAGTATTTTCCCGTCAATGATTACTTTAGATTAGCCTTTCCTAGCTGTATTTCTATTGATTTCGAATACCTATTTATTAGGTTAATGGCGTAATTAAAAATAAAATAAATAGAATAATCAGTCAACTCCGGGATTTGTTTGTAATCCTAAAATACTAGGCTATGTATTTTGATATCAACAAATAAATCTCTAATAAAATCAATTTTTTTCTAAATGGTTTCCTGTTTGTTTGTATTTAGGTCGTCCATGTGTTGATTGTCATGCATTTGAATTCATGCAGAGGGCACTGCAAGACCTAAAAAAGACAGCTTTTAATCTTGACGCAAGGGTAAGAAATGCTCCATTGTTTCTCAAGAAGTAAAGGTGCCCACATTGCACTTTTCTACGATATACCGACATACATTAGCCTATAGCCTACTAGAGATGGCCCTAGAAATATAAAAAAGGCATACTCTGCTTGAATTTAACTCAAAACAGTACAAATATCTATAGAGATCCAAGATTGCTTGCAATGACTTGACATTGTATCATTCCCCATTCATTCAACGATTCATTCTAGAGTTAAAAGTTCTGTTATTTGAATTACTTTCATTCAAGGGAAAGATTGCTTTGCTAATACAAATATATAACACAGACAAACACGGTTATCTTTTTCCTAACATACATTTATTCTCTATTTCAATCTCAGACAGAGACCTTGGTACTGAGGGCAGAAAGGAGGGCTCTTTGTGACTGCATGCCAACAAACAATCTACGCTAGTGAGAGCGTTTCAAGTTGTTTCAGTACTACAATCACTACAACACCTCTTACCGGCCACAACCCAGGAGAAAAAAATCGATATCATGTATATTATAAACAGTTTAATAATGTTTTGGTTCATGCACTTTAAATATTTCTTTCGTGTGTAATTCACTAATAACAAGACGCTTCTTTCTTTTTGTGTAGTTACATTTTTGCACTCTAATGTTCTAGGAACGCAAAAGCAGTCGTTGCTGTCTTGTTAAATGTTTTGAAATAGATGAATGTAGGTCAGACAAAAATCCTATTCACAATTCAATGCTGTAGTAGAAACCTCAGAATATGAAAAACTATTTTTTTTTCTGCTACAGTGCTGTTTTTACATTTCAACATTGTGTCGATATCAAACATCGTCAATTTGTTTGTTATTTATGTTATTCTAGTCATTACAGCCAAACTGTAATATTTTTGGATTGACCTGGTAAAAAATAATACTATATAATGATTATAATTAAGGTCTTAGAATAAAGTAGTACTAGTATAGATACTGTAGCATGGGTTTTAGAGTACTATAACACTTGTTTTAACTTGTTCTTTAAAGAAGCACAATTGTTTGTGTATATATGATTTTGCTGTCTGACAGAATTTTTGCCTAAGGAAGTTTATTCATTTATCAAAGACAATATATCTAATGCCTTATTTAACCTTATCATTTATAATTATTATTTGGTAGAATATAGTACTAGTTTGATATACAGACAGCAAGGTAGTATGTATATATGTTAAACTTACCAGTTTGTTTCTAACTGTCACTTGTTATGTCATGAGTATGCCTTTCTGTGACGTTCATGTTGGATCTTGTAATAAAAACATTGTACTATCAACTCTGTACTGTAATCCCACTTCTCTGCAGTTACACTAATAGATATGTTTTCTTACTTCTGTGGGTATATCAATACCTTTGTAGCTTTATACTGTATGTGTACAATGTTTTAAAGGGAATTAAGTAATAATTATCACTTGATAGGCCCTAAAGTCTAGTTTGAATGAATGGGATTCCCATGTGTTGGTGTGTGTATATTGGTAATCATTCCTCATAGTTTGTGTACATGTTAAGTTTTTGTTGTTGTGTGTATGTAGTTGTGTTGACTAGACAACACAAACAGACAGCATGGGGGGTTGTTCCATCAATCCCACAGCTCTAGTTGTATGCTAGTTTTTTTGGCAGCTTCAACTCAAGTAGCCTAATAATTCTTTAATATTTTTCAGTTAATATTGAAACATTGTACATCTTTTCTAAATCACCTAATTAAATCGTCACCAAACTTCCCTGATGACATTTTAACAAGTGCAGCACAATTTGAGAAGGTGCTGCATTGGTGTATTGCCATATCAGCTGAATCTCCAGCTACCGCAGTACCTTACGCGGCCATATAGAGGAGCCCCAAGCCAGAGTGTACGGAACTGATTGTCGCATCAATGCAGCACTTCCTCTTATATGCTGTAAAAGGCAGAGATATCTGCAGAGCAAGCAAGTTGGGGAAATAAATATATAAAGCAACGGTAAACATATACTCAGATGATGAATGAATGTATAAACCTGTTAACCTTGTTGATGAGGTAACCCATGTTTGTTAAAAAGTTCATTGTTGACGTGAAAGTAGGCCTGTATGATTTGAACTGTCTACTGGTAATGTTTTTTTCTTCTATTTACTTACCACTGACCCTCAGGACAAGATCCAGCATTTAGATCCTATCAATGTGTAGTAATTTGAAGTAGAGTATATCATATTGATTTTACGGTACGGTGGACACATAGCAAAGTGTGGCCAGATATAATTACAACGTATGAAGGAACAACGGGAAGTATTACCAATTATTTTAATTATTTTTTCCTACCTTTTTATAAGCTACTGGATGCACCCATGGCCTTTTCATATACATTCATTAATACATTTGTCTGAAAATAAGAAGAGATAAGACGGACAACCATGCATTTGGATGGGACACAAATATTTTAATGTATATTTTGCTACACCTGAGAGCCACTG
Source organism: Galaxias brevipinnis (assembly GCA_036023535.2). Classification (NCBI taxonomy): domain Eukaryota; kingdom Metazoa; phylum Chordata; class Actinopteri; order Galaxiiformes; family Galaxiidae; genus Galaxias; species Galaxias brevipinnis. Next base: position 11,381 of record JAVQIZ010068004.1, read on the forward strand.
CATTATTGGGTCATTCTGTTTTATTACATTGACCACACGAGGGAGACCACATAAGGATAATTTAAAGTGTAAAAATGCTTAGAGCGTCTGATCACAACAGTTGTTCTTACGTGACAGTAGCCCAAGTGCCTGAGTGCAGATACTGAGGTAGCACAAAATCACCTACGCGCGCGCACAAAACATAAGGGTTATAGTTTTCCTTCCTTTTCGATTTCTTTTAATAGTTTTTATTAACATCAAATTAACACATGGGCCAATTTATCATATTTATTGCAATACAGCGCGAATTTAAAACTGAATGTTATTCTGTTGTCTGCAACATAAATTACGTTAGGCCAACATAATTATGGGGCCAAATAATCCGCATACATTTTCAACCGTATAAACCTCGATTTTGTATGTAGAATATGTTTGCACAAAACAGCAGATAAAGGAGGGCATATGTAAAAGATGACCCACAATATACGCTTTGAATAGTCTAACAGGAAAATGTGCAAGTGCACATGCGTGATTACTTAACTGCTTTATGCTTAAACCTTTGCGATGAACACAAAACCAAGTTTGCAAAAGGAGTTTTGAGATCAAATAAGCTACTGACAGTAGCCGCTGACACGTTCCACGGGAGAGCAGGCAATCAAATCGAAGTTCACCAAACTCAAACCGCTGGTTCGCAATCACCCGTCCCCCAAACACACATGCCACACGCACAGCGCCACACGCACAATTCTGATGTCCTATGTTATGAACGGTTTGTGTCCCGAGTCTGCATCCGAATCACATCACTGAGCATATACTTCACAGAACCCACCCGACGCACACATTTGCATTTATATGACATGTTTACAAATTGGCATTCGAATTTTTCCCCATTTTGCTTTTCCATATAGAGTGTGGAATTTCGCCGACAGCCGTGGGTAAATAATGCTCTCTTCTTTTTCTTTCTGTTCTTCTCCACCTATCAGCATCATCCACAGTGGCATTTCAACCAATCTGTGCAACGCACTGACCATCACAACCCCTGAACCTGAATCCACCTGCTCTGTCTTATTATAAAAACTGCTTGAACTTCGCCGGCAAGTCTTAGACGTAAGAAACGCTCAGGGTTCCAGTAGAACATCTCGCCTTTTTTTCCTTCCTTCACAGTTTTTTAGAAGGGGCGCACACATTATCCATTTTCCCTTTTTTTCCCACATTCCGTTCTTTTTCAGGCCAGTTGCATGCATTGTGCGTCTCCAAAAATGGTTTGCGAGACAAAAATTGTTGCGGATGAACACGATACCATACCAGGGACCAAAAAAGATTCCATTATATTGTCCTCGTCTCAAATGTGGACTTCCTCAGCTGCCTTAAACCCAGTGGAGGAGAATAATGAGAAGAAAGATGCGGTCTTTATCCGCGAGTTTGAGCGGGCGGACCATGTGGAGGTGCGCCGCATCTTTTACGAGGGTATCATGGAGCGGATACCTAATACGGCTTTTAGAGGGCTGAAACATCAGCCTCAAACAAAATTTTTGTATGCTCTTCTGACATGTGAGTAACTTCAATTTATCAGGCAATTAAACAGAATTTAGTTTACTAACCATTGTTTTGAACAATGGTTACCCAACTTGTTCTACAAGTTATACTACTTACGCATAAAAAAAAATCTATGTTTTTTAATGGGTTAGATAATAAAATTAAATTAGACTTGGATAAATCATCAATAATCCTTAATACATTACATAACACATTATATTAATAAGCCTGCAACCTATCGCCTATCTATAGCCAACAAAACGGCTCTGATTGGCAGTCAGAAACATGCCTCGTCAATTCCTTGTTTCTTCTCGATAGGCTACAGGCTAGCCGGCATGTAGCTTGCAACAAAGGGCATGGCCAAAAGCATGTTGCATGCTGCTCTGATGTGATGCTGGTGATGTCAATGAATTCATGCTTTGGTCCATAGAGTGCGCGCTCATATACTCAATGCAACCATTCCGCCGTGCGTGCACGAGAAGGGATGCTTTACTCGCATACGTCTGTGAAATCGAAATCAGACCGACCACAAAGATTCACCGTTAAACATCTCATTATTGTTAACACTAAACTTATGTGTAGATTAGGCTATGCTACTGTACTGTCAGATTGATGTTTTAAAATTTCTGCCACAGCCCAAATGAAAGGTAAATATATTTTCACAAATTAATTTGCCTTGGTTTAGAACACAGGGTGCGGGAAACCAACACAAATGCAAACCGTGTAATTACACTGCAGTGTTGGGCGTCTGCACTTCACATCCCGGTGCAAGTAGAAGACGTTATCAGGCAACCACCATCCCTCTATGCAGCATCCAGCATATGTGTCCTCTCATAGGCGCCCCCATGTGTTTGTGTCTGCAGTAAAAATACTCCCATATTCTTTCCAGACCATTTGATGAATGAAATACATTCATCTGTAACCCAAGTTTACCAAATAATTGTATTAACACTAACAACCAACCTAAAACGTTTCAGCAAGCATACACAATCTTTTTTTACCATGACCATTTTATATTTGCTGTTGACTAACAAACCATAACTTTCTCCTAGTGTAGGTGCTTTGAATGAACATGTCAAAATGTTATGCTTTTGAATGTGTCTTGGGGGCGAAATTCCGCAAACCATCAACATTTGATTCTCTTTTCTGACAGGTATCGTTTATTTTTCTTCCTTATCTCCATAGTAATGTGCTTTGTTGTGACCAAGTCCCTCGCTCTGACCTGCTGCGTGCCCTTCGTTCTCATGGGCGCGCGGTACTACTACAGTTGGAAAGTTATCCACAGCTATCTGGACTGTGCGCTGCACACTGACATGGCAGACATCGAAGCCTACTACATGAAACCCACAGGTAAGATGAGAGCGGAGACAAATTTGAACCCAAATGATCAAAAGGGTTACAATTGAAAGCCCAAAAACTAACATGTCTTTGTCTACAGATAATATATAACAAAGCATTGGTCAAAATATGATATAAGATGTCAAATATATATGACTGCAGTTTGGCATTCATGTCGAGTATTAAAGGCACGTGTCACTGACTCGCTTACCCTGTCGTTCACTCTCCCTCACAAATGGCGAAACATACACAAACATTTTCTCAATGACTACTATGAGGCCGCTAGCAGCCATATGTTTTTCAGGCATAAGGCAGAGGCAGAGGCAAATGCTTGTCAGGTTATCAAATATGCAAAGCGTGACGCTCACTCTCTTTCTCTGGTCTAGAGGGTAACGGGCCAAGCAGGTCCATTGATTGTATGGAGGAAGCTGCTGATACTCTTTCGGCAGTAACCTACGCTTCGTGACTACAAGCCTAATTTCCTCCAATAGACGCACTGATTAGAGAAAAATGCGTTCGGTGTAATGATGCAGAGCACTCGGTCATGACTTAAGGAACTTTGCTGCCACTTCAAGATGTCTGCAGGTAAAAAGAACATATATGCTCATACTGTGTTTAGGCACGCTTACAAGCACACGTGCTCGCTCACTCGCTCACTCATGCTGAGGCATGAAATAAAAGTAACTTTGAATGATCAATCGTGCCGGATGGAGAGAGAGACTGCCAGTATGTGTGTGTATCCTTAATGTCTTTTCAGTGAGTGAGTCCTGTGTAGCTGGGGGAGTGAGGGTGAGAGGTGCAGACAACGCAGTCAGAGAGGATTAGTCCCTTGTGTACACCTGGGACACAGGAGCATGGACCCACAGATCAATACAGCCTTACTGCATAAATGTGTGGCCCTGTGTGTGTGTGTGTGTGTGTGTGTGTGTATAAGAGGCACAGAGTTTGTTTGAAAGTGTATGGTGGCGCACTTTGCAATCCACCGTCCAACTGTCACTTAAGGTCAAGTGTTGCCTCCGTTGTTTGCGATGCACAAGGGTGTGTATCTGTGTATATATTTGACTGTCGGCACAAGAAGTGTCGTGGCTTAATGCGACGCACAGGAACGAACAAGAAAAACGGTTTAGTCATTCGCTCCACCAGACCACCACCACATCCTTCCCAGCCCTCCCTCCTCTTTATGTGACGAACAATAATATATTAATAATGCAAATTAGGTCATTAATCAATCTGTTGATCAACCGCTGCGATGTGCTAATTACATTGTCTACGCTTCTCAGTGGGGAACACCGGTCAAAATAACGACATCATTAAGTGAGCAAAAATATCTACAGAATATATAGTCTTTCTTGTCCAGTCACAAAATACAGTTCTGTTCCCCATTGTGGAGTCAATAAGAGATCAGCTGCCATTACTCAAGGCATATTACTACCTTTTCAGTGAAGCACTGTTTGTTAACAACCTCAAGACATGTTTTGTGACAAGTAACTGCCATTTTGACTGGTGAGCTTTCTCATCTACTACTACTACAAACAAGGCTTGAGCCATTCGTTACTGTTAACCTACTAACCAGTCTAGTCTCACAGGCATTCACCATGCCAATCAAACCCATAGCTTGTGTCATGCCCTCTGTCAAGACTGAGGTTGAGAAGGTAATATCTGCAGCTCTTATTCACCCTCCTGCCTGATGTGTGTGTGTGTGTGTGTGTGTCCACACAGGTTCGCTCTACTTCAGGAGGACAGAGATAGTTACCTACACTGGAACCTGCTGATCTTAAATTAGCTGACATAGAGAGACGGATAGAGAGCAGTATAGGAAAATAAGGTTGCTGAGTGCCAGGTGGAAAAATGGGAGAATTGGACAGGGATATGGGGGAAGGGTTGGCTATTCTGCTTGGCTATTTCTAAGTGTGCTTGTCTGTGTGTGTGGGGGGGGGGTATATTAATAATGGTTGCAGGATAGCACAAAGACAAAAGGGTGTCGCAAGGGAACTAGCTTGTCAGCTCAAGTACCTCATTAACAGTACCTTCCTTTCTTGCTCCGTACTTTTCTTTCTTTCCTTCATTCTTCTCATCCAGCCCTACTCTGAATCCACACCTTTTTTACCTCTTTCCTTCTGTATTATTGTTGTTCTCTTTTCCAAAATATCCTCGTGTTCTCCCCCTTCTAACCCTTCTGCCTCTACCATCTCTCCCTCTCGCTCTCTCTCCCTCTCTGTCTTTTCTCTTCCTCCCCATATCCTGTAGAGGAGCAGAGAATGGTGAAGGGGGCAATTTGTCATCCAGATAGAATTGGATACTTCATCCAAGACTCAGCATTCTGATGCAGCATCCCATTAACAGGGTCAGTTGGAAATGAGTAGGCTATCTATAGAAATGACATGCCCTGTGTCCCCCATGAGGTAGCATACAACCGAGAGGAATACAAGAATATATTTATTTTATTTGAGGGACCAATTATTATGGTTTTGTTGCACATTATCCTTCTTTGCCATCCCGTCTAACTAATACTAGGACAAGACAAGCACTTTGACTTCACTATTGATCAAACAGTTGAGTGACTCACCAAGATGCCCATGATCCAATAGGATGATAACAATGATGATCCACTGTGAAAAGTGAACAGTCAAGATATCGTCTGTGGTGTTCCGGTAGAATTCAGGAATAGGAGAGGGTCTTTTCTAAAAGATAGACATGGTCACATTGAGCCAACATATTTTCAATGCAGGCAACAAACAGCAGACACACATAAACATAGGAACAAACTCTCTAGTTTCTCACGCACACAAACATAATGCACAAGGAGAGACCTGTGAATGTTGTTTCGGTATCTCAGCCCTCCTTCACCATTTTGTCTAATCAATAACGGTATTGTATTGGTAGGACAATATGGCCGCTATCTACGGGTAAGACGTTGACATTATTTAGCCAAGGCATTTTGCTTCACTATTATTAAAACTCTCCATTGGCCAATGACCCAAATGACTAATCTATAATAGTGTGACCAATTGGAATGCCCGGTTTTTATAAGTGAGCAATTAAGACAATAGTTTTTCTTGCTGCGGTTTGGGCCATGTCTTCAACAGAGGTCTTATAAAAGATCCAGAGATTAATGTCCGCATTAAACACACAATAAAGGAACACAATAGGGAAGCACGGTGGCTCAGTGGGTAGCACTGTTGCCTCACAGCAAGCAGGTCCTGGGTTCAATCCCCACCTGGCCCAAGGGCCTTTCTGTGTGGAGTTTGCGTGTTCTCCCCGTGCTTGCGTG
>JAVQIZ010068006.1:0-51523 GCA_036023535.2 Galaxias brevipinnis
CTCTCTCTGTCTCTCTGTCTGTCTGTCTGTCTGCCTGTCTGTCAACATGCATAGCAATTTTCACACTTCGCAATATTTGGTGTTAAGTGTTCATAAATGTAGTTTGGGGATTGGTCAAATTCTGTATTTATTTTTGGACTTTGTTACGGTAGTCAAGGTGTCTAGTGTTAATAGAGTTTCCTGAAGGATGGTAATGGAGATCAAAAAACTATTTCCACGTTCCAGGTATAGATAAGGTTGTGAGTCCTTGATGCGAGTCAGCAACTTGAACACCCAAGTTCAACACCAGACAGCTGTTGTTCTGAACAGCAGACGTTGAATTCAAATACAACTTTTATCTCAGCTGTGTTAGTAAGGAGGTGGACGTCTAAAAAAAAAGTACATTTTATTTTCTGTATATGCATTCTGTAATTGTTCTAATTTTCAGAATTGTATTTCTTTCAAAATATGAAAACATTAGGCCTTGAGGCGCCTAAACAAAGCGTTACAAAGTAGTGCATGTACCCCACATACATCAGTGAGCAATCTTTGCTATAACAGCATTTGTGCCTTGGTCTGTTTAAGCTGCCCATGCAGTAACCACAAACAGCTTTTGTGATCCATCTTGGCGAGAGGTGCCCTGGCGTCCCTCTGCCTGCGTACAAACCTCCTGAGTCACCACCTCCCGTCCATTAAGCCTTCCACATTCACCATCATTTCACATCAGGCCTGACAACTGACAATGCAATGGAGCGGGTCGAATGTGGCTGAAGGGTGCCGATTCTAAATCTATTTCCAAGACCGGACACATTTTGACAATTCATCACGTTGTTCCCCTCCGCTTTTTTGTTGTTGTTGGGTCTCGTCACGCATTATATTGTTTGACATTGACAACATGGGCTAACCAGTGTTAAATGTATGATCACATTGATGCTTAACGGACGCCAACGTCTGATTTGATTACAATTGTGGAGTCCTTGTCTTTTTTTTTTTCTCATGCTGCACCCTGTCTTATCAGAGTCTGCCCCAGCTAATGGGATGTTCAGTAGGGCACGATGGCGGCATTATTATGAAAACCATCAGTCCTTTAAGCCTTTTTCTTTCTGCAAATGTCTACCCCACGCATATTCAAATGACATTTTTGGAAAGACTCAAAGAAGCCTTCCAACATAGGCTTGATTTAATGTCGACGTCTACCAAACAAACCTTTGATTACATGGCACATTAAATTCATAATATGCAATTTTGTGTTATTATATCTACAAAGAATCATGCAATTCAAACAACCAATATTCCAATTAAGTAATATAAATGCAAATGCAGATGGTAAAAGTGACATTGCTCTGTATTTATTTATGTCATTCATGGTAGCATTGTTGTCAACTGTGGTGGATGCTTTCAATATCCAGGGCATTTATTGAAGGAATATTGGTTGGGTTTTGCTGCATGCACCTTGAGTGTGCCGCCTTTTCCCCCAGTCATTCCAAACAGGGAAAGCCATTCAGAACAGGGGACATTTGGAAGGTCAACCCGTGCATATCACCTTTTCAAACGTTTGCGTTATCCTCCTCAATACTTTTCTTTGCAATGGAAATATACCCATTTCCCTTGAGAGACAAACTTTCTCTCTCTTTCTCTGCCTCTCGAGAGAGCCTATGAATACTGCATGACATAATGGATACACAGGGTACATTGGCTTCTTTTGGACTGTGTTGGCATGGTCAGCTTTGGGGCCGCCCACGGACAATGATAGAATGATAAATACGCTCGTCTGGAGAAAGTGTCCGTTACCAGCGCGCTCAGCATCAGCTCTGGAGGTCCTGTTGTGATAAAGATCTAACGTTAATAAGGCACGCTCATCTCTCCCCTGACCATCAGCCATTGATTTCTTTTTTATTTTGTATTAAACATAATGCATTATTTAAAGGATGCATATTCCGCCCCAAAAGGAGGTGCTTGGCACAACGAGGGAAAGGAGACCTCCAGTATATGACTATTGTATTAGAGTTCAAACGACCCGCTGCGTGTCGAGTGTTTCTCATCTATCAGCGCCAGCCCCCTGTGCCCCTCAGAGCATCTAACTAGCCTGAGGAATATTGATAGGTACTTACAAACATTAAATGAGACCTTGGGTCACTGGCTTGTTGTGTGTCGAACAACAACGCTTTGAAAAGTTTGAGACTAATTAGTCTCCAGAGCTAGTGTTTTGTATTTATCTTCATTCGACTGCGTTGGTTACCCGGCAATAAGAGTTTGGTAGATGTACCTAGGAAAGTTGTCTCAGCTTGCGGTCATGTGTGGCTGTAGCCTGCATCCACATCTGACATAATGATTAGTCTGAAGGTTCTACGTGTGTACACAATTATCACTCTCCATGCTGCTACTTTTATTTATATTTTTGTATTTACAAACGTGGGAACATAAGCCATGCCATTAACGCAATACATTTTTGTTCGTGTTTCTATTTTTCCATCTTCAAATATGATTGAATAGTGTTGGTCTTTGTTGTGGGCAGGCCCTGTCAACGCACTTGCCATCACAATAATACCATTTGAACAGCATTTGTTGCCTGCCGCTCACCAGGAGAAGCCCCCAGGAAGTGGGCTTCAAGCAGGGGATCATAATGATCAAAGTGAAATGTTTTTAGTCTCAAATCAATAGCATCAGGAAGCCGGGAAATTGCTATTAAAGATTCTTATCGATTGTGCCGCAGTTCAGTCTTTCTTCACTCCACTGTGTATTGCACCAAGACAAATGTTAGAATGTGTCCATAACCAGCTTGTATCCACCTTTGAGAGTTTCAAATTTTTCATGTAATCAAGTAAGGATGTTAGTTTAAACTTAGGAAGAGTCTGAGGTATGGAAAGACGACAAAAACCTACAAATGTGGTGCATGAAGTTTTGCAAATCACCCCAAAACTATTTTGACACTATAGTGCAGAAGAAATGGTGCAAGGTAAACAATGTTCTCTGTTTATATTGCCATTGAGTGTGTTATAAATTTGATATATATACACTGTGACACTGTCCATAACATGATGTTGCAGCTTCTTCATTAGGAGCTTAGTCTGATGCGTGCCTTCCAATTGTGCTGCATCCGCTGTGCTAAAATTGTCCAAGTCGGTCCAAATGTTTTCATCAGTGTGGAAACTTTTTCTCAACAGAGTATCATATCACTGCAAATCCCATAACTTAATGACCACTGTGGCACAGAGGGTTGCTCTGTCTTTCAGCAGATGCCAGATATTTTGAATTCCCGGGATTCTAATGTGCACCAGAACAGCAGTTTTCCGACCTCAGTTGCCGGCACCATGAAGTACCTCATTAGCGCTGGTCACTGATCGAGTGTGACAGACATGAAATCTGACACACAGCCCAGACCTCCGCTATTTCATCCTGTTTCGCATAATGTTTGAAAAATGACTTTCTGTCTAAGTAATTATTTCTTTTTTACTCCCCATTTTGGTTCACGAACATTCTTTTGTTTTTTGTTATTTTCAACTCATGAGATTTATTATCTTTCAATTACGTTTAGTGCTCGTGGATAGGATGTTTCCAAAACATAACACAGACGATGGATTTGCCAAGCAATTATAATTTGACAAGAATACAAAACTGGGGTCTACAGTATCTATTTGTTTTAGTCATTTTTCAGTATATTTTTTTCCCTTTTACAGCCAATCTTAATGTACTTGTTTATCTATTTTGACTGCAACCTGAATTTAACAAAACTACAAATAGACTTTTCACGCATTTAAAAAGTGCATTAATTCAGCACAATTGGAGCGATACTAACATACTGACTTGAATGGAAGCTTATTGCAAGAGGCACAGTACACGAATATGCAGCCAACACAAAGTGTGGCGTTTTGCTGATGCAAACGAGCCCTTGAGCATCTCTGCTGACGGACCACGGAGCACTGCCCTGCTAGATCTGCACTCTCCCTTTCTTTTGCCCTCTCGTCACTGACAGCTGCTTCCTAACGAAGCCCACTCTCTCACATGCAGCCCCCTGTGATAATGAGGCTCTGCCCAGAATAACAGGCAACCGGGGAGCAATGTCAACAGCTCCGAGCTGACCTCCTGAACGGGGTGCTTCCCCTGGTTCACAAAGAGCGCAGGAGCTGCACCTCATCGTTTGGCCGAGTAGAATATTCCTGCCTCAGGGAATCGCCCGTGTCCAAAACTAACATTGAGCCAACGGAGCCTGAAGATTTCACATATACCTCACTGACACGCCAACACGCACACATGCTCACAAAGGCACACACACACACACACACAGACACACACGTGCACACTCAGTCCCACAGACGTGTACAGTAAACAGAGTGGACATGGCCTTCATATGGAAAAGTAAATGGTAATGCCCATTTGTTATAAGTACGGTGTGATGCACATGCTCACAAGCCTAAGCAAAACATAAACTTACCCCAGTCACACTTATTTCAAGTAATGCATGGAGGATTACTATATAGTCGATATAAATGTTTCTTTGATGTCTTTTATGATCTTTTTTTAAAAAATTTTGTAAGCCATGTTTGTAAAAACTTAAAACAAAGAGACAAAAAAAGACTAACTAAATACATCCCCTGGACGGAGGACTCGGGAGGAGACCCTTTGAAAGCCCCATCTTAGCGTTTTTTTCTGCTGCAATTCTAGGAACCTAACATTAATCACAGTGGATAAGCTGTGCTATCGACACAGGCTCCCTCTGTGATGAATAAGTCAGCTAATCTCTTGGAGCTTACTGACTGTGAACTGGAGTAAGAGCAGCTGAGGGATAACTGGACAGAAAACAAGGAGTAAATAAGGATTTTGTATCCACAGTGTCTGGTGAAATTGCACTGCCGCTAGGGACTAACAGAATTAATTGAATCATTCAATTAACTGAGGGGGAATTAATATCTCAGGAGCCGGGGACCTTAATAAGAAAAGGAATAAGCTTTTTGTGATTTTTATAAGTGATATTGGGCATGGTGATGATGTTGTGCTTATGTGCTGTTGCTTTATGATTATCATTTTGTTTTTTGTAAACTGACAGTTAGTTTGCATTGTTTAAAGATCACTCTGAGAGACGGTACCAAAGGAGTGTGGTGGGTGGGTTGGAAGGAAGTCGAGTGATTCAATGTCAAACCCTCTAGATGTTTTTTATACTTTTGACTGGAGGGAGAAATCATTATCTCACTTTTTGGAATAGCCTTTGAATGAGGATCGGCTGTCCTTCCTGGGTTACCGGCTTCCTTTCTGGCTTCCTTACTGACTTCCTTCCTTACTAAGTTCACTGAAATGACTCCTGCCTATTAAGAACGATCACAAAGCAATGCTACACACTTCCTCTACAAAAGAACACTCACCTTTGATGCAGCATGTAACATGTAAAAAGCTTATGGTGGACTGTAAAGCATCTCTGGTTTGATAGGTTAGACCCATGAGCAGATGTGACACGTTGAATTATTCCTCCTTTAACAGGAAGCTTTGCAAGAAGCTCGGAACATATGGTGCTTTACGCCTCCACACAGTCTATAAATGTCATTGAAAAACGGACATTCCAAGGAGTGGCACTATTCTGTGACACCAGCCAAGATGAGCTGGCTGACTCCAATCAAAGTTACCAATGTTTGAAAGAAAAAAACTTTAAAAAATAAAATAAAACTCAACCAGCAGCCAAATATCTGATGAAGGCCTGACTGTTGCCGTCTAATTTAATGAATAGTTGGGACATCTCTGGGGGTTTTCAGGAGCCATGCTGATAGCATTGGTTTTGCTCATCCAGATTATTTTATATCCGCAAAGCAGCTGAGCCTCATCCTGGAACGGTGGGACTCAATCCTGTCCGTTCCTCTCTTTTTTTCCAGATCATCTTAGCATATGTCCTGTGTCTAAATATGGCAGGCCATTAAATCGGTGAAGCACGGAAAAACAAGTTCCTTATATCCCAATGAGGTCATTTATCAATATAAATGATGGTGCTCTTAAACAATATTAACTAATGTGGTGAACTTTGTGTTTTCTCTAAAATGCTATAATCCCATTACTTATTTATAAGTCACACACATGAAAAAAGTCTCGGAATTGTAATGCAGTAGGTGAAAGCGATTAACAGTGTGAAGAGTAATGGTCTGAGTCAGTATGAGTATGCAGTATGAGTGGGCTGTTGTGCCAGGGCAGGTGGCCAAAACGTTAAACGTTAAGAGAGCCTCAATATCGAGACACATCTGGGCTATATTAAGATACTGAACTGCATGATGTGTTTCAGAAAGAGCTGAATTTGTATATGATGAAGTGTGATTCAGGAGTTTAGGAAAATGATGTTGTGTTAAGAGTAAATGAGCAATCTACTGTGCAGTAGATTCTCTCCCACAGAAATAATTTGAAACTTTTTTTTTTTTAATTTCACCACTGGATTGTTGTATTGGATTTGATTGTAATATATTGGTTACATGGAAACAATTGTACAATTTGGACATCAAATTACAATAATAAAAAAATTACATATATAATAAAATATATATATATAGTACATTTGTATCCCATTCATTTTAAATATGAATATACCATAAAAAAACATATGGCAATAGACTGCTGCCAATATGTGTGTTCCAGTAACGCACACTTTATGTGAATTTGAAGTTTAGAAAGTATTGTTATTGGTTAAGATACAAAGTTTGAATAAATTAAACAGTCATGCAGGTTTTTCAGTTTTTTTTTTACAGATCATGGTTGGGCCTTGAGGGCCGTGTCATAATTCGCTCCCTTGTGTCAGGAGCAATGAAGATATATCATAGCACTATCTCAGCTTTCCCCAGGTACCACTTAAAACGAGCAGACATGCAGTGTCAGCTCGACACCTTACCCTTTCTGCTCACAAATCCTGAGTATGTACTTTAAATTGTTATAATCTTACAATGTGTAAGAGCAGTCCCTATACTACCAGGCCAAACCTTCACAATCTACAACTGACTCTATTGATTTGTCTGTGAAAAGGTTTAGCTTTTTTTTTAAACCTTGGAGAGACAGTACCAAGCACTAGATAATCGCTTTCTCATCGAAGTCCAGTCAAAATATGGCATTTGTAGTCATGCTTTGTTGTAGTCTAAAAGTTTTTTATTTCCCAAAAATACATTTCATGTAAGTTTGAGCACAGCATACCATTAAAAGTTATGAAACAACTTTTTATTGAAATTGAATTTGCAATGATAATGAGGCAGCTTATCTCAGTTGACAAGCATGCTAACTCTAAACAGTTATGTTCCATAGTGTAGCCTCATATCTAGCATACGTTTCCTTCTCATAAATGAATCACGTTAAGCCCCACGGAACATCAAAAAAGAAAACCAGTTCAGTAACAGCCAAATGTTTTTCAGTGTCAACTTGCAGTGCTAGACTACTTTATTTTATTTCTGTCAATCACCTGTGCTATGAATAATGTCTAAATTGCTTTTTTCTAGTTCAGTCGACAGACCTTTGTGAAAAGACACGGAAATTATCTCCAAAGCGCGCTGCTGGATTTAAAGTCAAAATAATCATCCCAAGTTTTTCACAGAGGGAGATGGATACCCTACTTAAGTAAATGAACAGTGAGGCTGTATTCCTTTTCAAGTGAAGTGGTCCTGGTGGACATAATCATTTTAAAATCTGGGGTATCCTGCTGGCAGCTTGCTGTGCAGGCCACTGATCTCTAAGCATTTCATGTAAACTATAATAAAAGGAAAACCTTTGTACAATGCCGTTGTCTCCTGCTAATCAACAACAATGGCCGCCTTTCCCTCTTTGCAAGAGTACCGCCTATTTACATTCTAATCCGACAGGGTTTTTGTTACCAAGTTGCGTCCCGACAGAATGGCCCTGCACACTGGGAAGTCTGTGAATTTCTATTAAAAAGAATGAAGTTGGGGTTTGCTGAAAGATACTGACTGGCGGTTAAGCTGAACTGCAGGAGGCAAAACCTCCTCTACAGTCTCGGACTCGCTGGCAACACGTCACCTTCAGAATGAATCATTTAATCCTCAAAGTGTATTTCAAAGCTGCACACCAGGTGGTGTGTCTCCCAATAGCAGCCGGGCAGCCCAGCAGACAGTCAGAAAAATCGAGCAAAAGGATTTTTTTCTCTAAATGTTCAACAAAACTGGGTTGGGATGATAACATTGTGTCAATGCACACATACACTTGCCAGCAGAGGTGCGCTCCACTAGTCTTTTTCAACTGAGGTCCAGGAAGACAACGGTGAAGCAGTGGTTTTCTGATGAAAGTCAAAGCAAAGAAAAGAGGTTTGTACCGTAGCTAGAAACTTGGCAGATAGGTTTCATCTCCATCTGGCCTGGCCCTGAGGACACTTCTATAATGTGTCAAGCAACACATTCTCAGCTAAGGTTCTTGTATTGCATTCAGTCTGTCACTAAGGATAGGATAAAGACACTTGCTATAGCTCCAGCAGGCCTTGGCAGTTCCTAGGTTGGATCCTTTTGAATTGTAAGATGAAATAATTTTTTGTTGTTAATGTGGGTACATTTTTTTTATTTGTTCAATGCTGGAAGGAGAAGATTGTTCAATGCTCTAAGGAGATTATGAAGAGAACAGAGCCCACACTGGAAAGAACCTAACTGATTCTTACAGAGGTGATGAGTTCTGCAATAGGGAAGATTATGTGATATCATACAAGAAGACCACCTGTTAAATGGTTCTGTTCAAAATAATCGCTCTGCCTTTGCCATGTTAATTGTTTCAAACATAGATTAGATTAAGATTATGGGTGGGGAGGAACACTTTTTTTTTACTGGTTCTTATTCTTACAGGACAACCCATAAAAAAAGGTAGTGTCTTTTGCATTTTTATTTTCTGTGACTCCACTTAAGACATACAAAGGTGACAACAGAGCAGAGAACGAGGGTACACCATTTCCACAACCTGTCAACCTGTGCATTATGTTGAGGCATCCAACTACAGATATCATCAAATCCAAACACCTTCCTGACTCTTTTTCATAGAGAGCAATGTAGTGTCTGTTATATACTGTTCATACACACGAAGCATAATTTTCTATACCTACTTCCAAATAGAATAAAAATGTATGCGCAATGAGCATGAAAAAATTGTTGACATGCATTTACAGTATGAGAATATGTCGAAGTAAACACATTTATTTAACTGTGACAAAGCAGATAGAATATGTTAGAAAAGAGTTGATCAATTGTTAAGCCTCCACAACAGTATTGTGCTTTGAACGTGCTAAGATATATGACCCAGTGAAAAAGATGGCCAGTAAAAAATTTAATTCCATTCGTAAAACTATTTCATTCTCATTAACCCCTTAAACTGAGAGATGTGAGGCAAATGACGGAGGCGCTGGAAATCACTCCATCGTTCCACTTAACATGGGGGAGAGTGCATGGCTCCAAACCCTCCAGGCATGCTACACTCTCCAAACAAATCATGGCAACACATCCACAGGCAGTCCTGAGCAAATTGTTGTATTAACCCCCAAGGCGAGGGTCTCCCACGACAATTCAATAAGACAAGACTACCTCATAAACATTTTAATGGAAACCTAAAGGACTTCACCGTCCAACCGTACCGCCACCCAGGAAACGTTGGATATGGCTGCAGTCAATATTTCATCCCTCCTTTCTTAAAAAAGATAGGGGGGAAAAAAGAGGAAAGAATGACCCTTAATGGGCACCTTTAGCACTTTGTGGAGTGCTTAGCTCTGTCCCTCCAGCCTTATGCTTAGCGGCTAGCATGATGTAGCCTAGTGTATGCAGTCACACGTATGGAGCGATGAGTCATACAGTAGCAGCAAATCTGACGGATCAGCAGTGAGGAACGCTATCGGTAAAGGGATGTCATCTTTTCAGTTTATGATAATCTCCAAATCAGATTCATCATTTCACACTTAAAGTCACACTTAATGAAATTAATGTATGAACTGAATGAACCTGTGAGGACTTCAAACCAGGCTAAAAGAGGAAGGAGGGCAGTCCCCTATTTGTTTTGACTTGCAAGGAATAGGTATTGGCAAATTATATTTTATATTCACCAAGTGACACATCTCCTGTCACAAATGTTTACAAAAAACCTGTGATGTTCACCCATAATACATTATATGACCAACCACATGATTTGTTCCTATTCCAAATTAATTTTGTGTAAAAAGAGACTATGTTGATATTTGAATTCAAAATCAAGCCTAGTTTGAAGGCAATTTCTGGCCAACTCGTCCATTATGTTAAAACCCCGATTTTTTAACTATGGAGATAAAGTATCCAATTAGCAATGTATGGTAATGTTGACATTTAGTTGGGCACAAAAAAGTCGTGTCATTTATTACATAGTAGTGTAATGGTTCTCTGAACTCTCTTTCTCAATCTACATATACAATAATTCAAAAGACAAACTTTGACTCCGACATTGAATAAAAAATGCTGGTGTACAGTACGTGCACAATGTATCACGTAATTACTATTTCAGTCAGGTTAGAATCATTTACATAGCGGGGAACCCATTAAATATTTAGGAATCAGAAAAACACAGGGGTTAGGGTTCGTTTTGTCCGTGCTTCTGAAACCAAACGAGAGCATTTGTAAACATGTTCTAGTGAGACAGAGTGTACTAGGAAGAACAAATATACAAAGATAATATTAGCTTTGATTTGTGCAAACAAATAGCCATCGCATATGAAGCATGGAATCTTAATCAGAAACATAAATGCTACTCTGAATGTGCAGTGTGGGGTTATAACAGTAACAGGATGGGACAGTGCTCACAAGTTAATTATAATGCCAATCCTATTGTATTGCTGGCATTTTTTGACAGTGGTGAAATGCAGAGCTTCCTTATAATGACTGCATTGTGGCACATTTAATTTGCCCAAAGGTGTCAGTATTCTTTTTCCTTTTCAAATCATGTGCTCTACCTGTCAAATGCCTCCATTATAATTAGTGGCTGGCATCAACGTTTTTACTGATCTGTCAGAATCATTGCGACCGTGACATTTGAAGCATTTATATAACTACCAATTTGATATGCAGCCCTGCAATTAGTCAATTAATCACAGATACATACAGAAAATACATTTGGTAGAAGTTTTACGAATAAAATGATGAATCAATACTCCAGAGTAAATAATACAATCAGAGCCATGTTGTCCTCTTAAATCTGCATGGCCCATTGTCTACCCTTCTTCATCCTTTTGATAAACAGCACTAACCCCCTAGTCAACGAGTCTCTGATTCAATTATGTGGACGTGCACACTAATTCTGGATGACATTTTCGCAGCTCTAAGCACTTATTGTGTTTTTTTTTGTCTGACTTGGTGCACTTTGCTGAAGTCAGAGCACCATTTGCAGATTCTGTCCTTTACAAAGTTCAGTAGACAGCCATTCGAATAGCTTGCATCCTATTATCTTGTCAATCACCGATATTCTTAATGTTCTAGGTATTGATTGTTTTGTTTCCCTGCACATGTCAAATCATGAAAGATCACAGCTGCCCTGTGTATGTGTATCTTTTGCTTAAATTGTGGAAGGCTATTCACGATTTGACTTGTCAAGACGCAACTTCAGAACTCCTTTTAGACTATTCAATTCTCTTGAAGGCAGCCAATTGCGTCAGGTATTTTTTTTTTCTTTTCTCACTATTGAAAACCTCTCCCCTTTTATAGACATGATCTGACAGGAAATCTTTGAGAGGCAGCACTAAGCTAACTGCCCAGAGATTTCAACTGTCTGTTCTTGCAGGAGGAAAAGCCGAGCGCTGGCCTCCTATTAGTCTAAACACATGGAGCCGAGGAGCCTTCTCTGCTCATCCCGGGGCCCAGGCCTGGTGAGAGCCTGACAGCTCTCTACGTCCCAGCCTGTCAAACAGGGCCTGTTATTCAGCACCCTCCGTCTGGGACAATACACACACACACACACACACACACACACACAGACACACACACACACACCAAACATGCATACGCACACCAAACACAAACACTCACACACACCAAACACACACACACACACACACACACACACACACACACACACACAGTACAAAGAAGAAACACACATACATGGTACAAACACACTCACACACCAACACAGACACACTCAGACACATAGGAAAAGGCACCAAGTTCTACATCAACAAACACATGCAGGGACAAACCCACACATGCACACATTCTCGCACTTCCCAATATTCACTGGTACAAAAACTTGAGACTGCTTCAGACTGCTGTTAGAGGGTTGTTTTACTTTGTTGTCAGCATTTCTCAAAATATGCTGACATTCTGCATGCACTAATAAGGATCAAATGTACGATCCAAACAGACACTAATTTACTGAGCTTTCTCCTGTTCCGGAGCAGTGCTGACGCAATCTCATCTCTTTTTGGATGGATCCTGTCAATCCATGTGATTGGTTGAAAAGGACCAATCATTAGCTACAATTGCCAACTGTCTGGTGGATTGGGTGAGCTGACAGGTGTCTAATCAGAGCTGGAAACGACTCCTTTGAGAATCCAAATGCCAGCTTGCAAATGAGCATGCAGGTGCCATCACAGCTGTATTCT
This sequence comes from Galaxias brevipinnis, assembly GCA_036023535.2. Classification (NCBI taxonomy): domain Eukaryota; kingdom Metazoa; phylum Chordata; class Actinopteri; order Galaxiiformes; family Galaxiidae; genus Galaxias; species Galaxias brevipinnis. Next base: position 12,536 of record JAVQIZ010068006.1, read on the forward strand.
CAAAACCGAATCCGTACTTTGTGAATACTAAGGAGCAAAGCTGTTCATTGTTCACGCATATGGTGTGTCCTAACAGCCAAAATAAAGTTGTGGTTTTTCATATTTGATTGGAAGATGCATGTTGTCTGGAAGTTCCCACCTCATATAAGAGCACACACTCAAATGTGGGCGCTCTCTCACAAATAAACATGCCATACTCACACACACTGACCCATCCTTACACACCTACACACACACACACACACACACACACACACACACACACACATTGTAAACGTCATTATTCTGCACCAGCTGTTACTGTTGAGTCTTTTCTCTCTCTCTCTCTCTCTCTCTCTCTCTCTCTCTCTTTCTCTCTCTCTCCGTCACGACACAAGCCCACAGCAAAGTAGCTGAACTGGAGTAATCCCTCTGTCCAATCCACAGAAAGAGTTCTGATTGTAGCTGATCACATATGAGGCCACCGGAGAGCAAGAGCTCTGGGCTTCAGGAGCCGGTGAAAACCATCGCCAGAGCAAAAAGGCTATTTATTACTTGATTAGTCATGGGAACATTCCCTTTCTGAGTCACCCGGAGGAACCACTTGTAAAGACAACAAAAAAGAAGGGCTGGTATATTTAACCCTCACGATTTTGAACATTATTGATCATAGTAATATGAAAAAAGTGAAAACTTTGGGAAATGCTAGCGAAGCAGTTAGACCAGGGAACAGCTCCCCAGCTTCCACCGAAGCCCCTTTGTGAATACTTCCACACAGATCTGAGTAATCACAGCATTCATGCCCTTTTTCAAAAAAGGCCCTCTCTGTCTGCTAAAAAAGGAACCCAGCTAATTTGTCTGCTCAACGCCGCCTTAATTACTTCAGGAATTAATGCGTGCGCTTTCACAGCCAGGTTCACCGTCATAGGCAGGTACTAGAGCACGTCGGGTCCTCATGGGCCTCCACGCCACACGGCAGGTCCTGAAGGGCCTCTCCGGCTCCCAACCAGGTCTCGCACCAGCTCTGGGTGAGAATGTCTTCCTGTGCCATGCATATGCATGAATATCCCTCATATCTCTCCCCAAAGGCAGCCATATCTCTCACCATTAGGCCTCGCTCTCAAAGTCTGCTGTGGTGCCGTATTGACTCTCGGAATCATTTCAGCCTTCCCAGCCGTGATTTATGGTGATGCACATTATCGATCACTTAAGGAGATATTTAGGTATTCAGAATAAAAGTAATGTTCTCATTATGTTGATGGCGTGAGGCGCCAGGCCAGGGGCGGGGGGCGGAGGGGGACGGGACTCACTGTACACTTTGGAGGAGCTGTAATTAGCACGTCTGAGTAACGGCCCTCCCTTTCCCCTCCCCTAGCCCCCCTAGCCACCCCCCCCCCCTCTCTCCCATCTCTGTCTTTTTCTCTCTGCTCCCCCCTCTCTCTCTCTCCCTCAGCTCGCATCCTGCCAGCATCGTAGGCCGCCTTTGTAGCTGCCTCAGCGTTCGCAGCACAAATTGTTACTGCTGCCCCACAGGTGGGAAACTAGCTCTCATCACCTCATCACCCTAGAGGATGCCAGATACCAGAACATATATTAAGCACTATCCGCGCAGCGTGAGCCCGGTGTCTTCATGAGATATTTTACTCCTTATGGAGCCCATGGGGGACACACAAATCCAATACGGCTTCCTTTTAGAGAAGCACGGTGAGGACATGCATACAAACAACTGGGATTTAGGAGAGGTTTGTGTGCCGCGGGCAAGAAAAGTGACAAGCCATTGGAGTGCTTTGGGCAAATGCATTAGGCCTGGCAATGCCATGGGGATGTCAGACAATACGAAATGGAAGGGATTCACCTGTTAAGTGGGAGAGGCGGGGTGGTGGCCAAAGTCGCGGAGAGAAAAGCGAGGCAAAATAGAAAACGTTCGATTAAATTCCGTGGTTTACGGCCGTTGCTTGCGTGGTGGAATAGTTTGGATGCCGAGTAATTGCTCCCTGCTAGAGATTCTCTGTCGAGGTCAGACCAAGATGTCGTTTCACTTTGGCAGGGACCGAGGATCGCTCTAATGTGCTGCAAGAAAGTGTTTGCGATCTAAACTTTTTCTTGTACTTTTTCTCGCCCCAGACTTTTGGCTTGCAACCAGGGATGCCATTTATCCTTTTACAGCTGGGTTGAGATGAGCAATCAGACTTTGTCTATAGAAGCAAAGAGAGAGAGAGACAGAGAGAGAGAGAGAGAGAGAGAGAGAGAGAGATAGAGAGAGGGAGAGAGAGAGAGAGAGGGAGAGAGAGAGCAAGAGAGAAGGAAGGGTAGAAGAGTGAGAGACTTTTCAAAGCTGTTAATGTTTTATCCCATAATTCACAGGCGGAGGCCGGAGAGGAGGTTGTCAGTGGGAAAGCCTTGGCTGGACTTGGTGGAACCAGCATCATTAGTGGCATTCCTCAGGGGTAGGATGTGTGGAAATCACTGCCCCAATCAATAAACAAAGCCCAAGTGTTGAAATATTTATCCAGGCACAACTTCATCTTTGTGGACTGTCTCAGTGGTCCTTCCTGCACCTCAAGGGTTACTCAGAAAGCCATGTATGGCTGCTAGTACACCTTGAAATCAATGGGGTGCCACTCATCTCCCGAGTGCTGAGTGCTACAAGATCCCACTAATTCATCATCAATACTCTAGATGGAAAGTGCGTAGGAAGCGGAACTCCCCCACAAGCAAGAAAATGATCAGATGAGTATACGAAAAAAATAGCCGCTTTTTAAAAAAGTGGTTGACGTTCCACCTAACTTCCGTTGTTCTTCTGCCAGGCCCGTCACTTGCTTAAAGAACTTCCCCAATTTACTTTTAAGTGAACATGCATTGGTGTTATCAAAGAAGCTGAAATGTTGCTCCTGTCATTATACACTGTGTATTCTACTTCTCAAACGCCTTTGAACTCCAAAAACACCGTCCGCTAGTTATTTCACTTTATCTTTCAGCGGGGCGATTAAAAGCTTTGTGTGATACTAACATCTCATTATGAGGGAGAGCACATTTGTTTTGCCCATGCCTCCATATCAAGTCCACAAAGGAGTACAGCGGACTATCCCCTCAGCTCAAAGTGCTTCCCTGCAATACTGGCTCATTACCGAGCCACAAAGAGAAGGCCTCTCATTTTTATTAATATGACATTTTAAATCACAAACGACGGCCTTAGACAAAGCCTGAAAACTCGGAGTAGGAATGGAGCAGGGTATAGTACGAGAATTTAATGAATACTTAATGATATAGGATTCTTTTCATTTTTTTAACTACACCAATATTATCATAGGACGGCGGGGGGATCTGTCTCCATTCTAGTTAGGTGAGATAATTGGCCCGATGCTGCTCGTTTCGTGTCCTGTAAAATGATCCGGTTCAAACATGACTTTTCCTGAACCTCCGTCATTATCGTGTGGGGACAGAATCATCTGCCCTCTGAGATACTGCCCACAGCAGATCGCTATCCTCCATCTCTTCCTTGGTGTGATGCATCAGGCCATTAGCATTCATAAGCCTACAAAAAGCCTACCTTGTAAGTACCCCCCCATGCAGCAGGGAGTGTTGTGCAGCATATAGCCACTGTATTATCCCCATGATGATAATCAGATCATGTTGATAAGCTAAAGGGGGAGACTGTAGACACGGCAGACTACCATAAATCTCAATGCTGACACCAGGGCTAACAAGCAACAAGGGGATTTAAATTACTGATGACAAGGCTGGAGTGGGAGAGAACATTTCACTGTCAGCCACAAGTACTCCGAAGACACCCCGCTCTGTCTGCGCAATCATGTTGCACTTCTCATTAACGGAAAGGTCTTCATTAGCCTCGTGGCATTGTTGTGGTCCCTCACACAGTGTTTAATTATAATTATCAGCCTCGTAATTGTCATTTGTTTGCCACGTCGGTTCCCATTGTTTGGCCGGGGTTGAGGCACGGCTCCAGGTGGCTCCAGCCGCCGTGCCTCGCCAGGCGGGGAGGTTATCGAGGACGAGACGCACGGAGGGGCCCCTGCGCACGCTCTCCTGCTGACCCCCCCGCCCCCCGCGCGCACACGACCCAATGAAGATGAGACAAGCATGTGGAGGAGATTGTGGAGCGTGTCGTCCTCCTATTAAGCTCCGATTCCTGCGAGAAGGGATGTTAACAAGAGTGTGAATGGAAAGGGGGGTGGGTTGTGTCATCAGAAGATTGCGCGTTGTACAGCGTTCATAGAGGAGAGAGATAGCATCTGCAACCAATTCCACCCATTCTGGCCTCCCACAGTGACTCTGCGTTCTATCAGAGTCTGTGTTTGCGTGTGTATGGCAGTAGTTTGGCGGAAGGGTGAGTGTATGTATCTATGATTATGCATGTGTGTGTGTACTTTTGTGGGTTTGTGCATGTGTGTGGCCAAATACGCTTGCATTGTCTCTCTATGTGTGTGTGTGTGTGTGACCCCTGATGTGGACAGTAGTGTGTGTGTGACTGCGTGTGTGTGTGTGCGCCCTGTCCAACATGTCTTTCATGGTGCTCTGTCTGTTGGCCTTCTCATACATGTCTTTCATGGTGCTCAGTCTGTGGGCCTTCTCAGACATGTCTTTCATGGTTTAGCATGGACACGGTCCAGAGCAACCAGCTGCTTTAGATCCACACTCAATCATGGTTCACCTCATCATGGCTTAATCCTATCCTCCACACATGGGCCTGATCTGACCACCTTCAGTATGTCCTCTCTCTGCTCAGTGCTGTCTGTCTGGGATCGGTTCCACTTTAGCCCTCCCATACTGGACTGTCATGGAACACCACAGTCAGCTATGTCTGGATGAAAACTCTAACACTGTATAAAATGTGATCTGAAAAATTGTGATAATTCGAAAAATATCACTCTTTTACTGAAGGTGAATGGCAACATTTTCCCTGATAGATGATTGTATTTTTTTTTAATGCATTTTAGAAATGTTTGTATTTAATCTCTGTTTTCACAATGTAATACACGTACAAGTTTAGTGAACTAAAAGGAAATGAATGACAATTTCCACCTCATTTTACAGAGATGCCATGCATTCTTGGTAGCTCGCATACAACGTGCAAAGGTCTTAAGATTGAAAGAAAAAATATAGTCTAAGCGTGTTTCTTCCGAAGGATTACAAACAAAACACGAGGACACTATTCATTACGCTGTTTCCACAGCTCGCGTTTCCCGCGCGTCGGGGACCTGCTGTCGCAATATGAGAGAAAACACAAAGTTTACTCTCTGCTTAATAAGCCGGCGATGAGAGGTCTTTGCAAGGCGGTGTTATTTTCCCCACTCCAGATGCTCAAATCCCCCTGTGTAGGAACGTGAGAAATGGCGAGACCCCGAGGCAGATTTATTCAGTGCTGAGCCCTCTTTCTAGCATTTTGATCAAGAAATATCAATGTGCACCCTTTCCCATTGTTGAAACAAATGAGAATTTTTACACAGAACGCGCTGACTCAATCCTCTCGTCCAATTGCACCCCCCTCTCCAAGAGATGGATTTTGCACCTTATTTTCAAAGTTCTTGATGCATGCCAGGATCACAGCCTATATACATAAAACAAGGGGAGGAACAAGAAGGCATCCATTTAAACGCTGGGGCATTAAGCTTAAATGCTCATGCCTTTCTTTTCAAATTGTTTCCGTGGTGTAAACCAAGTCAGACAGAACAATTTGATCTGCGTTATGTGTGCTGGCAGTCTGGTGTGTGCAGTGGATCCGATCATTTGAATGTTTATCATTGTTGGTTCATTTGCAGCTTACTGTCTTTGTAGCTAGTATTCACCCTCCCCCATACACCAATCCATCTCTGCAACAATTCAGTCAGTAACATAATGAAGATTCATACAGGATACTTGAAAATGGTTGAGCCTGACTGAAGGTATTTAACATAAATGTACTGTATAGAGTTACAAATAATTGAACAATCTAAATGCATATACTCTTCTAGTTTACAGGACATTCCAGAGAGTTATTTAGGCTAAGCTGTGTATATTCTATTATTTATGTAGACACGAAGTCACAAATAATTTTGACTTATTTTCAGAATATCTTACTGTTTTTTTTATTTTTGCACAACCACATACGTTACAATAAGTATATCCTATGACCCGGTAGTGTGGGACCCATGCTCAGGTTGTTGTACTCACATACGACTTTAGTTTCCTAACAACTCCCAAGGTTAATTATTTTAGGTCAAAATACATTCTGTCCCCCGAATATTTTCCTTTGAGTGGGGTCCACCGTGCTGAAATCTGAAACCCGTTCTGGTCCCTTCCACCCCCCTCTCTCTGTAATGTGCACATGTGATTTGAATTATCCCTCCTGGTTGATAGGACAAGTGAAAGGGGAAGTCACGTCCAACTTGTGCACCTCACCGAACACACACCTCCCTCAGGGAAAATGAGTTGCAGTCAAAAGTCATGACAAAATGGTAGGGGAAAAACAACTGCAGTAACCGAGGTCACCGTTTGTATTGTATTCTATTGTTTTCTCTTCGTTTTTCTTGAAACAGACTTTTTGAAAGTCAACCTGCTACATCGAATACATCCAAAGTAAACTCTCCTGTGAATTTGTTTATATTTCATATTAACTGACCATATTGCACAGATGTGCACCGTCTACTCATCAAGTTCATTTATTGTTACATTAGGAGAGGGAGAAAATAGATCCCTTTGCCTGTCAATTACATTTGATTTATATCAGTTCAGATCTTTCAAAGGATGCATCATATGTCACAGCTAGTTACATACAGTACTCTACGATGCTGTAAAAAAAGTGATCTTAAATTCCTGCATGGCGTTGTAAGAGACTGATCAGTACCCACAGGGACCCTTTTGTTGAAGACATTGCTATCCATGATAGTGTAGCCTGTTTTGGAGTTTAAAGGGGTGATCGCATATTTACACAGGGGCGTTAGTTGTCTCATAATTTCTTCAAAGAACAAACTCATTGGGTATTCAAGTTTCTTGTTATTAATTAACTCAGGGTACTATTGTGAAACATTAAATTTAGTTTGAAGATCTGAAGAACTCTTATTAAAAACCTTTAATATGTAATACGTAGAATGCTTACAAATTAGACGGAGGAAGAAAATACTTTTCCCGGCATTGTATATAGTTATTTAAGCTGTATAATCATGTACTGCTCCTTTATTGTAACTACTGACAGTGTCCTCACATGAGCAGACACCAAACGTCTTTCTTTCACTCCTAAGCCTCTCTTTAATGTTTAAAACTTCCGTTAAATCAGCCTTATTATGCAACTTTGTAACACTTCAGACTGCAGGGGAGCTGAGTTCAGAACACAAAAGGTTCACAGTGAGCAGTCTGCGGAGGAGGTTCTCAATGGTCCAGACAGACTGTTCACCTTCTTCAACAGAGGAGCAAAAAATAAATACATCTCGGTGTGCCTCTACTTTCAGAATGTCCGCATAGGGATTGTAAAAAAAAAAAAAAGAAGCATTTTTATCTAATTACAATATTAAGCATTTTGATCATACTCTTGCTTTGTAATTACAACTTTGTAAAAAAAAAATCATAATAAAACTATTGCGGAGAGAGCACTGAGCAGCAGGAGGTGCAATTCCAGCTCTGGTTAATAAAAGCACATGCCTTAAGGTAAGAGAGAACGCTTTCTACTTTACTTCCATTTCCTAAGTATTAATATATACAGCCTGTAATCTATACAATTATTAAAGTTAAAATATACCAAGACTATTCATCTCAATTAGTACTGTGTTTTAGGTATCCTTCCACATCTTGCTTTTTGCCTCTTATTTCTGAAATCCTTCACCTCAACACAAAGTTCCCCCAAGGACTGAGTAATGTAATGGATTAATAAGGTGACCATAATGCACAGCAATTCTTCTGTCTCCAGGACATATTTCTCAAATAAAATGGAACAACCAACAAATGACAACGAAGCTTACAGGTTTCACTGTCTTGCAGCTATGCATCAATTATTTAAGCAAATTAAGAATAAATCCTTTGCGGTATTAAATAGTAGGTTTCCACAATCTTTAAATCATATGGATTGTATAAGATAGTTTCCTGTGATTCTAAAGAGGCCCACAGAAGTGCTGTGGTGTAACAGCTATACGTGTTCAGCTGTCATCAGCAATATATTCTTGCTTCTATACGTCTTTCTTTTTTTCATTCCTTGCAGCTAAACTATTGTTTAGTTGACCTTGTTCAGTGCTGTTATTTAGGTGGGGGCTGGGGTTGAAAAATAACTTTGACTTTGTGGAATGATGATAAACCGAATCAGTCCTTTGCTTTTCCACCTTCTAGAGGGAAAATGACAGGCTGTGACAGATATATCATTCTATTTCTCAGTCACATGGCCATAAATATGCTCTGGCGGGGTCTGGACATGAACATCACACTTTGGGAACAGTCTTCTAATGTAAATACCACATTGCATCACAAGTCCGACCTTATCCACAAGGTGAAAAAGATAACATATTTTGAATGCTTTAAACAGCGGGTACAAGGAAAGGTTTGCTAGAGTGAATTATTGAATGCAGCAAGTGAATGATAGAGTTTTTGTGTGTGTGTGTGTGTGTGTGTGTGTGTGTGTGTGTGTGTTTGTGTGCGTGTGTGTGTCGGCCCCATCTCAAATGAACACATTTTAAAGTTGTACCCCTAAGCTTGTTCCTTAAGTGTCTATGTGTCTGTGTGTTTAGGTGAAGTCAGGCATTGTTGTCTGAAGTCCGCCTGTTTGCCTTCAGTCAACGGGCTCTGGAAAACAACAAAAGACAACGGTAAACACATTGATGCACCGAGGCATACTCCTCTTGATTAATGAAAGGAAGTCAGATCTCATGCAGATTAGCACAGCGGAGGAAAACATCCTCTCTGAATATTAATTGGACTTTACGGGGCGTTCTGCTGTTCAAAACTCCAACTCAATCAAAAGTATAGGAGGTCACTGGGGAAGGTCACATACAAAGTAAGTATTCAAATTATAATGTCACAAAAATAAATGAATACAATCAGTGTTTGACTCTCATTTTGCACTCTCTGATCGCCAGTCCCTCCTGTCCTGGACTTGACTTCTGGCCATATTTGATTTAGTCACTTCTCCTTTGAAGATAGGCCATGCTTTTTTGAATTACATTATATTCATTTTTGTTTCCTCTATGCAAGCAACCCTCTGTTCTACACTATATAAATGACAGTTGAGAACAATATAGCAGAGACTTATCTGGCACTTTCACCTGCTAGTGTTGATGAGGTGAGGAGACGAGTGAGGGGACACACACAGCAGAGTTTATAGGTGATGTTGAACAGTGATGAAGTGAATTTTAAGAGTGAATCTGGAGGAAAGAAGATTAACACCTCAGCCTCTCTCTATTGGTGAGGCTTGACACAGCTTAAAGGTGTCTTCAGGTCACAGGGGTACTCTGCCAATCTGGCAACACAGATCAATGCACAAGGAATCAAAAAAAAAATGCAAATAACATCAACTGGCCAGGGGAAATCTATGACAGCTTCTCTGAATCAGCCTGCAAAATGAATACAAGTTTTGGTCTTATATAAGTCTTTTGGTTCTCCTTAATTTGAGAACATTTTTGGAACATTTTCTTGGGTAATATAGTTAGTTCCATTTTATTTTCCTGTTTGCTCATTTATCATGAACTCCTATATATTTTTTATAGGAAGCCTAATGAATAGCTATTCTGTCATATAATCATTAATAAGAGTAAAGATGAAGTGAAATTATGCATAACTATATTATAAATTGAAGTTTTCTGTCTTAATTTTTTTTTGCACTGTAGTGCCAGCCTTGCTCAGCTGTCTGCTGTCTCAATAATATTCTCATCTCACACATTCTTTTTTTTTCTCCTTCAAATCTGGAACATACCCACATCTAGTGTGATGCTATTTAGTCCACAACATTTTGAAAAATGACTCAAAGCTAACAAGGAGATCTTTCAAAATGTATAGGTCTCTGAGTGAGAGAGAGAGAAAGATGCATCTATGTGTGTGTGTGTGTGTGTGTGTGTGTGTTCGGTGTGTGTGTGTGTGTGTGTACGCCAGCCTCCCCTCTATCTATGCACACATTATTCTGCTCTTTTGGTATCAATAGCAGTTTCAATATCAGACGCTATTAAGTTATATTTCCCACGGTTCCTGCTCAGCACAATTTTGAGCAGATTAAAAAAAAAGAACTCAGAGGCTGCCCAATAAATCATCAAGTGCAATGCAATGACTCAAGCGACGCCATGCCAGCCCCCAGCACAGGATATGAAAAATCCTAATGTGCTTGATACCAGTCACAGCAACCTCGCCGTCCCCACAGAGGGAGAAAGGAGGCACGCGCGTTCAGGATCCTAAGCAAAATGAAGTGCATTAACCCAGACCCGGTTGCAGAGGAGGGGGAAATGCAATTAATGTTGTTTGACGACCTCGGTCTGTAAGCAAGATGTCAATCGGCATGCTGTCAGGCCTTGATGAGGGGAGCGGTAAGATGGCGCTATCAGGGAGCAGCGTGGGGCCCCTGATGGCTCGGCTGCTCACAACAGGTGACGAGAGGGAGCTGTGATGAATGCCGTGCATAGATTCACAAGCCTTTTTTTTTGACAATCTGAAACACGCTAGTTTTCAAACTATTATCTGAGCACTTACACTGGCATCTTTCATCCCGGGAACAGGTGGCCGGAGCTGACCAGCACAGACTTGCAAATGTATTCAGCCAGCCCGAAATTGCCACTAACACAATCCCATGTTGGACCAGGGAGTGTTTGTGGTGCAAGACTGCAGCTACAGTAGAGTGCGATTTGGTTTGCATGACAAGATTAATTTTTTTGTTGCTACTCTGGAATGTATAGAAACACATCTTACTGGAGAGATCTGCATGCTCACCTCCCCAGAACACAGCCTTTCAATACGTGAGAAGATTTTAGGCTGCAGAATGCTGGAAGATAATCAATGCTTCCCCGAGGAGAACAGCGTATTCCCCCCTAAAAGTGTTGTCATAAATACTGCCGTGATTTACACTAAAATGTACGCCTGTGACATTACAAAAGGCATTTAGTGAGACAGACTCACAGCCCAATGAAGTGTCCATGAATCTCTTCATTTCCCCAATGGATGCAGCAGAAGGGAAATTCATGGCAAACTTTACACCGGCGCAGCGCCTAGAAGGGCCATATATCCTCCCCCTGCCGTGTGACATTATACTTTACCATATGTTAAGTTTGGGTTCAGCATATGTTCCGTGGTGGTACACCCTTATGACCTCTCCTCCAAACAGGGCAGTGGCAATTAGGATGACAGTGGCTACAAAAAAGAGCAAGCTGTTGGTGTCCGTCACCTATGGGCAAAACTTGAGATGTGGATACACGGACAAGCCTCCTTGGTCTGCTGTAGCAGAAAGAATAAAAGGGCCTCACAGGCTGCCTCTAACTACCCAGGATCTAGAAGTGCCTTGTGATCATCCAGTCCAACTCTGCCAAGTAAGCCTTATTTACACTCACATTATAGTATTGGCAGTTTCCCTCTAATTTCTCTACAGTTTTGATAATGATTTAATTCGGGTTGATGGGATTAAAGGGCCAGAAATGGTCTGGTCATTTCAGAACAGATTTGAGCTGTCTTTGGAAATGTATGAGTGTTAAAATAAGAATCCCTTCACCTCCAAAGTCCCTCATGTGAGTCAAATGATTGTTTTAGTTGTCAGAAAACATTGTTAGAACAGTCTATTACTCTCAGAGTGGTCGGTGTAGTTGGTGCAGAAAGGAACAGACTGCTGACAGGCTTTGTTGTTTGGGGCAACAGACAGGGACACTCATCAAAAAAATGAGAGAATGATTGGCTGTAAACAAGACAAAAATGGAAAACTATTTATCCACATAGCTGATTTTCCGAGATAACTTTCAATGGTAATTTCCAAAAATCTGTCAAACCACTAAGTGCTCCAGTAGTGCAAAAAGCTCTGCCTGGAAGGTGTCAAAAATAAATTTGTTTTCTGATGTCTGCAGCAAAAAATAACCCCTTCACAACCTAAATAAACTGAGACTGTGGCTGATTTTTAAATAGATGATGCCATTAACACTGTTGACTTTGAGTTAAGGTAAGTTAAAACTAGCTCAGTTTTGCTTGTGTCTTTCTTATTTTGTGTGTTTTTTTTTTATTTTTTAAGTTTTTTCAGGGGGCGGGCAGACATTTGGTTACTGAAATCTAATAAAATGATAGCTGAACAAGGGGCACTACCTAAAGAAATCTACTTGGAAACTCAAAACATATGTGAGACTGATGACATTTCGATCGGTAAGCTCCTATGGCCTGAGCTGACGTACTTAATCTGTAGGATGAGCAGAAAGAATCACACCGACAGAAAGGAAAACATAGCAAATTAAGACGAGGTTATCCATTGTGGTGAGTCCGTGCCATATCATTTGTTTGGTCGTTTTACTTGTGAAGCCATCCACACAGATTTGAGGATTTGTTATAAATGAGGAGTCATGATACAGTAATGTGTTATGTACTGTAAGAGGAAGAGCTATAGAGGAAGAGCATTCGGATTAAATCAATAATCACTCTTCATAATGCACATTTTAAGCAAATCTATGTTCCTTTTTTCTTACTCAAACTGCACCAACGACACAGACTAAAGTAGAAATACCTGTTGACGACCATGGGCAGCCAATGCTGTGTTACCATCTTCTGGTTAACTGATGGTTGTTGGCAAACAACTTTACTGAGAGTGAGACTTTATCAACTCTGTACAACAAACACACACACACACATATCCACAAACACACACAAGAAGACACAATGACACACACACACAAGCAAACAAACACACATATGCCAAATGTAATAATTGTTTTCTTTAACCTCCACCACAGCTTCTTTAACAATGCCTTCACTTCAAAGGAGACAATCTTCTTCCTCTGTACTGTCTAACCACCAAACAGATAATGTGCGGGCTGTGTCTAATGTGCAGTAATGTATACAGTGCTGCCAGGGTTACGACAGGACCTTGCCTCAGATGCAGCACGTAATTGCCACCGTATACAGCAAAGTTTTACACAGACGTCACCGAGGTTACAGTGGGATTGTGATATACCGAGGCGGCTGCCTAGGCTGAGATCATCTGTCAAGCCCGCCAATTGCCGAGTCTATGGCAAACATGTGTGGCTGAGGCGAGATTTCACTACACTGCCGGCTGTCTCCCACAGCCTTCGCACAAGACATTCGCCACGTCGCTGACAGCATAGACCTGCTCTCTCCTGCAGCTGTACAATAAATGGCTATTCATCATGGTCGAGGTAGATTTGACAGCCCTCCCCCTATACTGTATTCGGATTCAACAGCATTCACAGACACCGTCTGAATTATGGCTCCCGTTCAGGTGGAATCAATCTCAAGGGGAGGGGAGTGCTTTATGACAGCAATGGGGAGGGCGGAAGAGTCATAAGTACAGCAATTCAGCAGTCAATAGTCCTTTCATTAATAACCTGGACCGATCAGACCTAGAAGTTCAATCCTGCTCTGCACCGGAGAGGCGGTGATTATAAGCCTACTGTCATGTGAAATATGCGGACATATTGTGTGCCAGGCTTCGGTGAGAGGGTAATCACAAGGAGTGTACCTCCGCCAGCTTCAAGTGGCACAAAGTTTTATTAAACCAATTCAAAAGATTTCATTATAAAAAAGTAATAAAAGTATTTTAAACACCTTTCTGTTACGGTTGACTTCGGGGTTCAGAATTAGGGGCCAGTGTCAGGCGGCGCCTTAGCCTGTCTTCAGTCAAAAAGAAATATATAAAACAAAAAAATAGCCAGTGCGAGACTACACTGCTAATTGGCGAGCTTCAAATAGTATGCACAGGCTTACATGGGTGTGACTAATTCCTTGGGACCATACAAGGCAGAGGGAAATGAAGACTAGGGTGGTGGTGTGTTTTTGTCGCTGCCAGACTGGGAGGATATCCAGATACCAGGCTCTTTGAACCATCCCTTATTTGTCCTCAAGTAGTCGTGCTTTGTTCTCGGACCCTCCTATGCGTCGCCGCCCCGCCTGCTCCGGGCCCTTCCTTCGACTTATTAGAATGAAGCTTTGACCTCATTATACAGCGTGGGCCCAGCTGCCTTCTTCTCCCTCCCCTTTTTATTAATATCAGCAAAAGCAGGCAAAGCAGGAAGGGTGGAAGAGGAGAAAAGACGTCAGGCTAGCTTCAGACCCACGAGCTGTGAGTCAGGCAGGAGTGTGAGGCGGAGGTGTGGAGCGTCTGGGGCTGGTGGAGGCCGACAGGGGGGATTTGGAGATGCAGGTGCTCGCCTGGATCCAATTCAGCAGGTGTGGCCCGAGTGTGTCTCCATGGCCAATCTCATCCACGGCACACAGGAGAGAAAGAAGAAAAAGAACGTTGGAAGAACCGTCGACATCGCTCAGATTGAGCGGAATAATTCTGACGACCGCCAATGATTACCTCATTAGGATCTAAAAAAAAAGCACACCTGCACACCCTCTGTCCTGGGAAAAAATGTGTCCAACAAGGGGCACACACACACACACACACACACACACACACACACACACACACACAGCCACACACACACTGTGCTCTGCAGGTGGCCTAAAGGATGCATGCAGGCAAAATTGATTTGTGTTCTTAATGTGCCAAAAAGACGCTCATCATAAAGTTGGGTCATTACATTTTACATTTGCTTGTTCTCTGTAATACGTAAAATGTAAACCTCATTTGTCTTTTGCAAGACTCTGCAATGTGTCTTGAATATAGATATGAAATGGCAGTTATATGAATATACACTCTGGTCATGCATGCTTACATACATACCACAATACTATAATGTTCAACAGATGACAGTATCTGTGGTGGGAATATTACGAAGTGACTTCTGCCCACATTCTGGTTTCAGACGTTGTGCTTTTATGGCCTAAGGTCCGCTACTCATTAATGTGGTTTGAAACCTGCTATCCCCCAGAGGAACAAAGATAATACACATTGACAGATTCGCAATAGCCTTATCTCGTCTTGGCAGAAAAACACACTATAACGTAGCATTAAATATGCTCAGGAGCCCTGAGGTAATGTAGTTTATTATTTCTCAATAAAAGCATAACCCAAGTGTCTACCGATGAGGAAAGAAATGGAACACACCTTTGCGTGTCACCTGTGTGCCTGTCAGAATACAAAAACGTTTTCTCGTACCTGGAAAACAAATTGTCTCTTGAATTAGGTATTCATTTCACATTCAAATTGAAAACCAATTCATGACTAGACAACTATGACTGAATTAACATTTAGTACAATCAAATAAATAGTAAAAAGTGGACTTCTGGATGGTAATCAAGGGCATTGAATATGGAGTAGGTGGGGGGTGTTGGGGTTGCCTGAGACAGCTGAGACCACACAAATATCATGGCTTTCCCAGTCCCAGGAGATTCATCTGTGTCACAATAGCATTTCTAGAATGTCGCTTACATGTAGCTTTCTGTTCTATACCCAGCGGTAAACATCTGCACCATTACGGGTTGGAGCCTCAGAGAGCAGGGTCTGGATGAAATCCGAATAAGCAATTAGGCAACCTCAGGCCAGCTGCTCTCATGCCTTCAACTGCGAGGGTTTCTCTTGGAGATAATTACATAACAAAGCCAGCCTCCTTAATCAGGTTTCCTCCCTTTCCATGCGTTCTTCTTCCTCTAACTCCTCATCTCTCTGTCGCTCTTTTGCTCCTCTCTCTCTCTCATCTCTCTCTAGCTCTACTCTTTTCTTTCTCTCTCTCTCTCTTTCTCTCTTTCTCTCTCTCTTTCTCTCTCTCTCTCTCTCCCCCTCCTTGCTTCTTAGTTACTCACAATCCACCTCCAGAAAACACACCTAATTCTTCTATTACTCCCCTTTCAGATGACTTGAAATGGAAACTGTGCAGAGTGCATGTTGTGCAGGAGACGCTCCTTTCAAACGAGCTCGGTAAGGCCGATGTTTGAATTGTTTGCATTCTCACATGGAACGTTACAGACACTGGTGATGATGAATTGTGCCCTTGAACATATTTGATGTGGGCAGCAAAAGATAATTGTGCTTGAGCTGCGGTTAGAGTGGATTGAACAAACACTCCTTGCTTACATTATTTTTGTTATGCGTTTCTAGTGGACACCTTACTCTTGTAGAATCAAATAATGTTGAAATTGAATAATATTTCTTCCATTATGTGTGACTTCTTAATAAAACCCTCATGTTATGCAGGCCTGTTTATAGATACTATATATAATTGATTTGTGTCGTAATAATTTTAAATCTCATAATATTTGGGTTTATTTTTGTTAATTCTGGTATGTATATCAGAATGGACACAATACCCACTTTGGCAGACGTCCTAAAAAATGACATTCTAGTAGTTCACATTTGGAGAGGATTTACTGGTCTTTTTCCGTCTTTTTTAGTTCGTACTCCCTTTCCACTCCACAATTTATCCTCATCAAAATGAGCACCCCTTGAAAATTAGGCAAAATCAGGAGTGTGGAACCGAGTGCTGGCTTCATCTCAGCTTATAGCCGGAAAAAAAATTGAGGGTTTTTCCGTTGTAAATTAAACCCTCTCCCTGCTCTTACAGTACAGGACATGTCCGCTACTATAAGCCATTTGTAAACCCCAGTAATGAGGGCCAGACTTGAAGGTTTACTAATCCCCTTCTCTGCCCTTAATGCTTATCCTATCTTTCAGTCCTGGGGAGGAACTCAAGGTAGTTTATCACGGTGCTCATATGTTGTTTATAACTGCTGATCTCTGCAAAGTGGCATTACCAGGATGCTTGTGTCACTTCATCCCAGATTAGCCTTCTATCTGGATGTCTCTTTGTCACAGTGGAATTGTCATCCCCTTGTGCCTCTGCATGAGTAGCCATTTGAAGTTGGAAACATCCATCAGGGTAATGTTCTTAGGAAACTATGGGTTATCGTAATGATCACAAACACAGACTAGCACAATTTACTTTTTTAATCAAATAGTGTGCTTTGTTTAATTAGCAGAGGATGGGCACAGAGAGACAGAGAGTTTACTTGAGACGGATACGCACGCACAAACATTCTTTGCCTCAGGACAGAGGGAATTAGAAAGCAAATTACCAACTTGAATGTGGAATGCGCACACAGAGCACAACAAAAAAAAGCAGCTTTAAAAAGAGTCAAGCATAAACCAAGCGTGTGATACTGAGGCTAAGTACTCCAGTCTTAATGTGAAGTTGTTGTCAAAGACACAACAATTGTTTATACGTAGCAAACATTACAAAATGCAAATCACTGACACTAGACTACATATCCATAGCTCTATAAGAAAAGTGCTTATGATTTCTTAGACTGCAGTTCAAACCAGAATGTAAATATAAACACATGGATTTAACTTTTTTTTTTGTTATACAATATTTTTCGGTTGCTTTTATATGGCACAGTGGAATTCATACGATTCCTAATTAGTGTTTACAGATTCTTTAACGTGGGGCTCATTTTTCTTTGAGAGGTTAATTGCATTCCAATTCTTAAATATGTAATCCACCTTGACTTTCCCTTCCTGTTGGCTTCAATTTGATCTCGTGCTCTTTTGATGCCGCACACAATTTTCTAAAAAGGCCTTACTTCACATTAGTCCTTCATTAGCCCCTTCCATAATTATGGGGACCTCTCAGAACCTAGCGTTTAACTTACTGACCTCCCCCTATTAAACCATTAGGATGACACCTCATTGGCAGAATTAGAACAAAGCACTAAATCCTGACTGCTCATTTCTTTTTGCTGGGTACTAAATAAAAAAAAATCTCAGTCTTAATCTTACAGAATGTATGTGTTGGTCTTTTATTAATATCGGTTATTTTGATATTATCTGTTAAAGTGATTAACAACCCAAGATTGGACCACACCATAAGATAATATAGTGTACCTGATTGTGTTTGTATTGAAGTATGGTGTATGTCCCCATGTAATACAGCACTCAAAGCTGCAATGTGGAAAAATATAAACCCAGATCAAATATACTGAGGCTAGTAAAAAATCTGTACTTGGTGGAAGTGGAAGATTTTGTTCTGAGGACGTGGACAAACACATGATACACTTGTGCACTGCAGTTTCTCAATCTACTTCTCCGAGCAACCTGCCAGTGTCAAATGAGACCAATTACTCTCTCTCCAATCAATCCCCCCCAGCAACTGAACCAACATCAAACTTATTGATTTGGAACATGGGTTCTGTTCAACGTTAGCCAATCAACCCTTACAATTGCACTCAGCCTTATAGATTTTTAACTGTACACTCTGGGCACATGGACGGACAAATAGATCAAGCCTACTTATAAATTCCCCAATTTGAAATCACTACCTTATGAGGAAGTTCCTTCCAAAATAAACTTCTACTCTTTCTTTATTCATACAATTTCCCAAAAAATGAAATGGCAGTGAATCTTGAAAATATAATTATTATCATTGCCATTATTATTTTAAAGTTAATTAACTTACCAATTTTTTTAAAGGCAGCACTAGGACATCTTAGTATTTATTTTAGGTGGCATGTAAAACCTTATAGTCAGGCAACTGATACACAGAGACAACACAAATACACATATTGTACAAGGTCAGCAAACCTGTAATTAAAAGGTAAGAAGGACAGATAATAATTACGCTATAAAGTTCATAACGCATTTGTGTTTATACATAGGCTACTCTAGGTCTTATTGCTGTATCAATGGGCTTGCCGGTATAGATAACAGCCTTTTTTGTGCATATATCTTGGTAAACTTTAATCCAGTTTATGATCAGTAAGTAGGTTACCACTAGGTTTGCTCATCTCTAAGCCTCTTACATTGTGCATACAGAAAGCCATCAGTTATCTTGATCAGAAGTATAGTAGATATAGCAGTGAAAAGGTTAATCATGAAATCATTTTATGAGTGCAAACACAATACGCTAGCTATGGTGCAGAGACTATTAAAGTTTATGCATATGTATTACCATTTCATGTAGCAGTAACATTTCATTGCTCATCCTAATTGTGGTATGAATCATTTTCTCTTCCTGAGCTCTGCCTGGTGAAGAGATTCAAATACGTCCTTTAGTGGGTTACTGTTTACTGCTATTGTTGCAGCACGCATCAGCTTAGGCTTACCTCCTTTTTTAAACAATGGCCAATTTCATAGCTCCGCCACGGGTCTCTAATGTAATGCTAAAAGGAGTTTGAGAATTGCCAACCTTGTCACTCAAACTGAAATGGAGACCACTATTTACTTTTGTCAAGCAAACATTTGTAAGGATATGTGTGGGGGAATAGAAAGGGACTCCCTTTTTGCTCATCCTCAAGGACACAAGGATAGCAGTGTGAGCACTAGTATCAAATTATTACAAAGATAAACCTTGAGACCCTCAGGCTACAATATATTCTGGGGAGGTGTTTAGAATTTTTTATGAATCATACTTGACAGAAAACGATGGACAGTTTATGGGAGTGTCTCACACAAATGAATAATGAAGCTGTAAATTAATTTGTTAATGTTTTACTGTTTAACCCTTTAAGTTGTGCTGACAATGAGAGGACAAAGAAGAGGTTCTATATTAAACTAAAAACGTGTTTAGATATACTTGAGAAAATTATCTACTGACATGATGATATAATTAGTGAAGGAGTAGAAAAAAACAATTTTCTAATTGAAAGGTGAAAACAACAGATCCTTCTCTTACATTTTATACCAAATCAGTGTATGTAAATTTCTCCCCCTCAATTTAGTTTTCATAGCGGTAGGCGTGGTATATAAACCAAATGTCTGATCTTCCAATGGACAGATGTGAACAATAAAGGAACATCTGTAGAGGATGTGCTTCTACTCTACATGCCACGTTTCAGATCCGTAAACTGACTCCACATTAGATCCACTGTCTAATGAGACTCATACAATGTCCGGACTGAACAGCCATGAGCCATTATCTGTTTTAATGTCATTCCTCAAAGACCTAAGCTGTGAGCAAAATAGATGGTGGGCGTTGTTCTACTGGCCAGGAATAATTATATGAATTGTGTCCATTTTCCCTACAAACTCAGCAGAGCAACCAAAATGGGCTTAACTTCTCTAAACATGAGCGACTGTGAGAATAAAAGGGAATGAAATTGGTTTGTATTAAGAAAGATAATATGTGACTATCATGTTATAATGGACACACAGGGCGATCCAATCAGTCAAAATGGTCTGTAATATAAGGAAGGAGAACGTGATGTTGATATGAGATAAATGGGCTTTATTAATCCACACCAAAGCCAAAGTAAACCCCCTGCGTTAAAGAAAATCGAAATAATCTCCTACAATTTTGCAAAGCTCCTTTTTCTATCAGATTAAGCCTCACAAGAAAAGTCACAAAGGGAAACAAAGATTTAGAAGAGGATTTGTCTTTGGATGTGTTTGTGCTTGCGTGTGTAGGGCAGCTTGTGTGTTTGTCTTGTTTGTACATTTTAATCAACCCTTAATCATTGCTCTGTGGCCTTGGCCCTGAGAGAATTTATGTTGTTTTTAGTTTTTTAGTTTTGTTTTACACATTACAAAACATGAGTAAACATATTTATTCAAAAAGAGATCATTAGCATATGCTATTAGCTGCATTAAAATACAGTATAAATAATAAGAGACAGGATTTTTCCAACTAAAATAATATTTGGAAAAACAATATAGTCTTTTCTATTTTAATTCTTAGCCTTGAGCAGAACGTTTCCAAGAGGTTGTAAAGAAATATATTTGGCCATTCACTCACGTGCAAGCCTAACTATTTTAACTGGTTGAGGTTTTTATTTTGGGGGTAAAAGTCTTGAAAAAAAAAAATTCAGCGATGGAACTCTGATAGTGAATCGGAGGCTTCTTTTGAAGATGAGAAAAACAGATCAGTCCCATGCTGGGGCTCGAGGAATCATCTTGTGACCAAACCAGTGGGTTACATTGAGATAAAAACACACAGGGCTGCACAAAGGTGCATTCTGCACCTCGACTCACAGAGGAAAAACAAATAAATATATAAAGATAAATGAATTTGGCTGATGGGACCAATCTATCTTCGCCCGCTCGGCTGAACTTGTTTACCTAAGCGCACACTCTTTGCTTTTACAAATAAAGACTTGCAACACTCGGGTGAACTGAGAAGGACAATTCTGCTCGGCTTCAATGGCGGGCCGTGGTCATCAGTCATCTCAGTTGGATTTATGTCCCAGGGAGACCCGTACATCTCACGTGGTTACTCTGGACTAGCGGGCTTATACCATGTGTTATTTATGTTAGACAATGAGAATGATCTTGTGACCAGCAAACAGTCATTCTATTCATGGGTCATTAAACATTTCCCAAATAGACTGCTTGAAAAAATAGAAAGTCTACATTACATGAACAGTATGATAAAAGTGCATTGCTAATGAGTAAAAACATTTTTTTTACGAAACTTGTGTCCTGTAGACATGTTTTTGAAAGCTCTCTCATGCCATTTAAATTATTTCTGTCCGATGAACTATACTTATAAAATGTCATTAACTTACAGGAAAGAGAACTGGATAAGGGAACATTGTTAACCACTCAGCAAATGATGCCAGGTAAAACTGATTAAATAGTGGATGTGGACACTGGCAAAGGTTGTTTGAATATCTGTGTTTTGGGATGTTGCCCAAAAATATTTATTGGGTGTTTGGAATTTGGACAAGCCAAATTAAATGAACTTCAGTTCTAACCAATGTTTCACAATAACAAACTGAAGGCCAATAGAATATTTTCTGTTCTGCCAGCATTGACATTTTGAATTTGTCTTCTGATAGGAAGGACACTGCTAGTTATCTGTTAAACAATGTGAATTCTCTATGATTTTGATAATAATAATATATATATATATTATATATATATATATATATATATATATATATATATATATATATATATATTATACTGAATATATTAAATAATTACAATCACCATGGATCAGACAACTCGTATTTTGTAATTAATGTAATTAATGTAATTTAAAATTGATAACCGTATAGGCCTACCTGTTGAAGTGAAGAGGGTGGTGAGGAGTAGGACTCCCAGAGGACTTGTGATAACTTCCATCGACAGCAACAGCCTCCACTCACTCTGAGAACAAGGTCAACGTCTATCTCAGACACTCTACGGTTCAATTCAGTGTGGCGTGGGTGTGTGTGTGTGGGCCCGCGTGCGTGTGTGTGTGTGTGTGTGTGTCTGTGTGTGTGTGTGTGTGTGTGCGCACTTAAGAGTTTCAAGATGAGATGTTCTTGCAGGCTCCCTCTACTAAATGTTAGCAAAGATACCTTGTTGAAGACAAGTAGCTTTATCTAAAGAATTATATTGCTCCTGTTGGTGTGTAGGCCTATACTGTATGCACTGCATGCGTTTGCCTGTGTGGTAGTGTAAGAGAGCAGGGAGTAAGCAATCTGCTGTTGTGGGTTTGTTTCAAGAGGAAACGACTCCAAACATAAACATACACGCACACGCACACGCACGCACGCACACACACACACACACACACACACACACACACACACACACACACACACACACACACACCATTTGACCTACGTCATATATTTGATTCTGCAAATCCGTTTTTTCATAATACTTACAAAAATATTGGTCAAGGCAAATATTTTGAATAACAAGTTGTATTAATTCGTGCGTTTTCGATCATTGTCCTGCAGGTCTACTGCTCATTTAAAAAAAAAAGTTTTAAATTGTTCAAACAGTAGACGATAGTAGTAGATAGTTCATAGTACACGAGTGAGGCCACCTAGTGTTAAACAGGTATAGATAGTGTCAAATGACAAACCGAAAGTTTCCCAATTCCAAGAATACGCAATGAGGACGCACGGGAAATACCAAGTCCCCACTGGAGCAATTTTTGCTTTCGGTTTGGTTATGATACACAATGGTCGGGCGTAGTTTCTTTCCAGCTACTGTAACTGCAGTTTTTGTGGTCTTAGTGCAATATATCGGTAAGTCTGGTGCTGTGTAATTTCATAGGGTTTAGTTCGGGGATAAATTAATGTCAAATAATGGGGCGCGCACCCCGCAGTCAGGTTTGTAAACGGTATAGCCTAGGCTATAGGTTGTAGCCTATTTACGGAAAGACAAAAAGTTCATTCTGGAACGCGACGTTTTGTTCGTTTTCGTCTTATCCAAAATGTAGTGTAAACTTCCTTTATATATTATTCACTGATACGGAACAAAAGTATTTATCCCGTTAAGATTGCTCCTGGCAGTTTTTTTTCACCCAAAATTATTTCCAAAACGATTGTGAAATTAAGAAAGTTCAGGCAGCATTGCTATCATTGCAAGTCATTCTGATGCTTTTCATTATGCATAACTTATCAGTAAACCGTCGAGTTGATTTAGTGTATCTGCGTTTTATTGTAGGCCTATAGTTCAATATAGTTTAATCTAAAATTAGAACAAAACCTGTTATAGAAAATGTTTCAAAAGGTGTAGGCTGCAAGGCACTATGACTGATATGATTAGTTAAACATTTACTTGATCTCAAAGATCAAGACAATAAAGTCCTTGTGAAAGCCGCATGTAAATGGAATTTATAATGTTACAGTTTTTCACAATTGCTAAAACACATTTCTAGAAATCTTGCCCCATTTTATCAAAACTTTAAACGCAAATCCAAATATTCAAGCTACATTCACATAACCCCTGACTCTTCTAGCAGAAATCAAACAATTCTTGCAGATTGTTAACACAGCCAGTCAAACTATAACAAACACAGAGCATTATTAGACACTACATCAGAAAATGGAGAACATAGTGTCCAGGGCAAATAGTCTTTTTTACTGTATTGCATATAGTAAACACATTTTGCCAAAACAAAAGTATAATATAGTTATCACAATTTATTGCAGTGAATTTACTGTATTGTATACTGCAAGTACGTAATACAGAATTGAATCGGCCTGTCTGTATATTCAGCTCTTGCAAAAAATACAGTAAGCCCAAAGAACAAACAAAACTACAGTAAATGAATTGCACATTACAGTATGCGCCAAACAATTTTTCCACTGCAAAATCAAAGTCAATGAGAGATTACTGTAATTCTGCCTCAGCATTATGTCTTTCACAGTTTCCTGAATTTCATCAGAAATTAGTGTTTTTGAGTATTTGGATTTGTGTTTTAAGTTTTCAGAAAATGGGTGAAGGTTTGAAGAAATGTGTTTTAGCAATTGTGAAAAACTGCATTCTGTCTTATACAATTGGCTTGATCACGTCATTTGAAACAAGTGTGAAGTATTTTGAGTCGTATTTTAACGATGACAACTGTGTTGTAGTTGTGTTTAACTTTTGACGCTATTGTTTACCATTTTGCCACACTAGTGAATCACAGCATGAATTGTGTTTCAGAGAGTGATAAGGGTTTTGCTAATTGTGTCTAACTACCTAAACTTGTTTAAGGTTTTGACAAAAGGGTGAATGATTTGAGAAATGGGTTTAGGCCACTGATGATTTGGTTCAGAGAATGAGATTAAGTGTTTTAGCAATCGAGAAAAACTGTAAAAGAAGAAATTTTATGGAAGGGGGGGAGACAAAAGCGTAATTGTGAGTGTGTGTGTGTGTGTGTGTGTGTGAGGTGTGTGTGTGTGTGTGAGTGAGAGAGAGAGAGAGAGAGAGAATGTGAGGGAGTGTGAGTGTGTGAGTTGTGTGTGTGTGTGTGTGTGTGAGAGAGAGAGAGAGGGAGAGAGAGAGAGAGAGAGTGTGAGTGTATGAGGTGTGTGTGTGTGTGTGAGTGAGATAGATAGAGAGAGAGAATGTGAGGGAGTGTGAGTGTGTGAGTTGTGTGTGGTGTGTGTGTGTGAGAGAGAGAGAGAGAGAGAGAGAGAGAGAGAGAGAGAGAGAATGTGAGGGAGTATGTGAGTGTGTGTGTGAGGTGTGTGTGTGTGTGTGAGAGAGAGAGAAAGAGAGAGAGAGAGAGAGAGAGAGAGAGAGAGAGACAGACAGACATTCCTGTTAGACTGGAATGTTATAGGAGCTTGACAAACTACATTTCTTATCTCTAAACTGAATAATTTACTTTCTATTCTAACATACTATATCCATCAATTCTAACACTATGGCATTTAAGTTATCTGGCTGAATTGTATTTTTTTTGGTGGTTTTGTTTTTAAATACGAATCTGTTTCAACCCTTCTTTTACACCATTGCGACCGACATCAGTCAGTGATGCAGTCCAATATGCCACTACAAACGGGAATGTCGTTTTGGATCCCAAAATCCCCCCTGGATCCCCCCTTACGGGAATTCTTTGGAAGCACAATAATGACAAGGCAGTGGAATGGGAGTCTCCGTCTGATCTAACGGGCTATCGGGAATTCAAAGACACGACAAGGCTGAACACGACGACGGGAGAGCTGACGATCCGCAGGATGACTTCCCAGTTCAGCGGGGAATACGTAGCGGAGTGTACCATCAATACGATGACAAGCCAGCACGTGTTCATACAGAGTGTGGAGGTCATCGGTGAGTTAACTGCTATTAAACCCTATCTGTTTTCAGTAAGATGTGGCAACATTGGAACGGTCATAGTTTTTAGTTTCAGTAAATTTTTCTTTGAATATTAATGCATTTAGGGCTAACGACTTCAGGTTAGAGAACAAATAGAAGAAGACAGAGAGAGAGAGAGAGAGAGAGAGAGAGAGAGAGAGAGAGAGAGAGAACGACGAGAAGTCAAAACATATCACAAGCTGTTGCAAAACAAAGCTACTAACAGCCGTCATTTGTTTCAAATGGATTGCAAAAATGTGGCATTTCTTCAATTTTTTTATTTTACTTGCAACTACTTTCATTCTGAATGACAGAACAGTATTATGAGCGTATATGCCTGTCTGTGTCTTTAGCTTGAAGTGAGTGAAAGTGTTTACTAAATAGGAAACAGCGTGTAGGAGAGACTTTAGGATAGGCTTTCAAAGGTGATATAGTTCTGTGAGCGTGTCCTATGCCTACTGAATTTGTGTTTTAAACCTGAAGTCAGGAAAAAAAGGTAACTTGCCCAGCATCTTGTAAAAAAAAAAAAAAGATTTAGTTGTAGAATGTTACTAAAATATAGTTTGCTTTGCTCACCCACCAGATCCGGTCTCGCAGCTTAAAGTCGGCTGTGAAAAAAACGGCACCATAGTCAAAGTAAACTGCAGTGCCACGGGTCCTATGATAGAGTACCTGTTGTCAGGCCCTGGCCGGGAGGGGGCGCCGTGGAGCAAACAGCCGATTGTAGCCCCCTTTGATGCCACCACAGAGTCAGTCAGCTACACTTGTAGCGCTAAGAATCCAGTCAGCGAGAAGAGTCGGGTGTTCATAAGCAACGACTGCAATTCCCCTGGTAAGCACACCTCTGCAGGATCCGAGCTGTACAATTACAGTTGTTGTACTAAAATAACCAAGGGCTATTGTAAACAAGGGCTTTTGTAAACCAAATACAAATCCCCAGAGAATTACCTCTATGCTAGTGGCCTTGGGACCATAGATTGACCTGTCTGTCTTACATAAATTATTAGAAGTCTGCATACATTCTGACAACTAGATGTATGGTATATATGTAGATATATAAAATATGGGTTAGGCCTATACATTTAAAATTTTATACATTTCTTATCTAATATCTTTTTTCAATAGGTTATGGGAAAGGGTGTAATTGACACTTCAGATTGCTTAATAATTAAATCTAATAATTATAGAAAGAAATGTATATTTATATTAAAGGCTAGAAGTGTTTTTTCTGTTTGTGTAGGAGGGGATGAAAGCCTCAATGCAGTTGCTTTTGTTGTCCCTGTCCTTGTGGTCTGTGTTTTGATTGCTGCAGGCTGTGTCATTTATTGGTGCATCTGCAAAAAGCGTGGATATTGTAAGTACAAAATATTTTTCCAAATATTTTTTCCTCTCTCAACCAGTGTGCGAAATACAGGGGGGTCTAAGGGGTCTCGAGGCGTCCTGATTAAGACACCAGGCCCCCCAATAGCAACAAAATGTTAATGTTGGGGAGTCCATATAATGTTGATAATCCTATGTTGCCACACTATTTTACTGGCAAATACGTTTATTTTTGGTGTTCTGTAATTCAATCTGTTTTCTGGAGTTGACACCACCAACAATTAGGCTTAGCCTGGCTACTACTATAAAAGCATATCAATGTCATCGTGTTTCATGATAATTTATGTACAAAACAATCATACAGTACCAAGGCTTGCCATTCTAGATGTGGTGGCGCTATTTCAAGTGTGGCATGCTTTTTTTTTTAATCCCTTAACGCAATTAATTGTGTTCAGAAGTTGTAATTAGACCACCACCAAAACCATCCCTAGTCACTGCTGCGACCCCCCAAATGACCTGGTATAGTTCGCACACTGCTCTCAACTATTTGGTTTCACATTGGAAACTGTATTAAACTTTCCTCACATTCCAGTCGTAAAATAATTTAATTAGAACATATTCATATCCTGTGCAAACAATAGTACACGTGAATCACGTTTCCCTGTTTAAACTATTAAGATAAAAAGTAGTTAAATACATTTCAGTTAATTCAGTTTTTAATCCTTGTTGTGTACAACCCAGGTGGTAACAGTGGAGATATTGAAAGTGGCAAAAAGGGCAAAATACCAAAAGACAACAACGATGTCTCTTTGAATAAACCACTACTGCAGCTGAATCCTGCTCAGAGAAACAGCAGTGGAGATGAAAGTGACGAAAGGGGCGATATACAAAAAGCTTCTACTCCAGCCAAAGACCCTTCTACTAACAGATTTGTCCTCCAAAGCCCTAGCAAGGCAAGCCTTAATAACGATGTCTCTTTGAATGAACAACCGCAGCATCTGACTCGTGTTCAGAGAAACAACAGCGTCTTAAAAAGAGCTGCACTTATTGATCAAGGGATCTACATGACAGAAGAGGAAATGGCAAATGAGATGGAGAAGGAAGAAACTAATGGTTTAGAGTTAGACGACCAATCCAACATAAGCACCGAAAAAGTGGACAGTCTGATTGACGAGACAATAATAACAACAGATGAGGTGCCAAAGGACGAGACATTGCTGGAGATCGAAGAAGAAGGGGTAAATTCATCACTGTTACATCAAGATCCTGCAACCCAGCCGCCTCCCAAACCCCCACGGTGCCCTGAAATACGCAGCTCAGACGCAATTGGTCAGAACCTTCATGACAGACTCCCTGTACAAGAGGATTGTGGGAAACACGACGAAAACCAGGAAGTAGAGGAGACCACTCAGAACGGCTCTGAACAAGCTAAAGAGGAAAATGAGGCGAGTAGGAAGGTGAGAGGACAGTCGGAGGGAGAGGATGAGAAAGAAAAGGAAGGGATGATGAGAGAGAATGTAGAGTCTAAGAAAGAGGAAGAGAGGGAAGATGAAAAGGTGAAAGTAGAGGGAAGGAAAGGGGAGCAAGATGAGGCTGCCGATGAAGAGGGGGAGACCGAGGGAGGAGAAAGAGAAGAAGGAGAGGAAACAGAGAGGGAGGACCAGGCGCAAGCAGAGGATGAAGACCGCGAAACAAACCGCAGTGATGATGATGACGATGATGATGATGATGATGATGGAGAAAACGTCGAGAGTGAAGGAACGACGCGTGAAATGGGTGAAGCTGGCGAGGAGGAAGGGAGCGAGGCCGGAGGCTACGATGGAGAGGACAGTGGCGGCGGAGAAGAAGGCTCAGGAAGCAGAAAACTCTAGTGATCCCAGCTTAGCTTAGACATGGGGTCCCATCCAGCTTAGTTTAGACATGGGGTCCCACCCCATCCAGCTCTCCGATAGCAGGTCAGAACTGGGTAGAGCCTGAGCCTATTTGAGGGATGAATGATTAACAGTTTAAAAGGAGAGAAGGAAAGAGGAGAGCAATATCCCGCCCCTCCCCCTCTGGAATATTCTCCTTGTATATCTGGAGTTGAGGGCAAACGGACGTGGGTTTGAACACAGAAAATTGGCATGTCACTCATAGCTTAAGATTATTTCATCCTTATAGCTTCCAAATCCTCTTAGACTGAATGTGTCAACAAGGAAGATACAAAGTTAGACCTCCAATACAACATAAGCGCTGAAAAAGTGGGTGGTACGATGGATGAGACAATAGCCACGTTTTGAAGGTGAGGAGCCAGACCGTTCTATTTGAGTTTCCTGTGGCATTCCGGTTTGTCCCAGAATTACACTTGGTAATTGGCCATAACATGGCAGGTCTTAGAGTCATCTGATGGCATGGGAACAATAGTTAAAAGCTATTTTGATTTACAAACACACCTTGCATGAAGTCATGGTGAAACAGATGTATTTTACTTTGTAAAATTTTTTTGTAAAATGAGACACTTATAAAATCCTCTGTACCAACTGTAATACGAATTATAAATTCAAAGACAATTTGTGATGACACTCTTGAGTAGACACTTGTAGTGACTGACTTTATATTCCCATAGTATATATCATCGATTGTAATTTAAGTTTTCTATATACTTTATATAATTTTATGTGTGTGTATATGTTGCCTCAATCCTGTACAGATAAATTAATTCATACAATGTATTACTTTTATAAATAGTTTGCTTTTATATTTTATGATGGCCAAATTATTATAATGTAATTTACAATGGGAGAAATAAAGTATAAATACTCTTATTAGACGATTGGCTGTCTGTCTTTTACAGGGATATGCAGGAAGCCATTGTTTTCATCTCTCTTTTGATCTGGATGGAGATTTAGAGACAGTATGTAAAAGAATACAGTAATGTTTCCTTAATTTACCAAGGAAACCCCCCCCCCAAAAAAATCAGTTCTGCTTGTCAAAAGTGTTGCTACATATAAAAAAATAATCATTTTGGTAGTTAAAACGTCTTAACAGGCCAAAGTGTCTTCTGTTTTATCAGTCTTTAGTAAATCCTCCATGGATCCTCCGTGCACGTGAACAAGCCCTCTATGATTTGAGGGTACAATTCGATGGTTGAGGGTGTATTTGAAATACTTTCACTAAAGCGTTCCTTGGCTAGTATCCCACTAGAAAACAATTAGAAACCATGATGAGTCACCACAGGGTGACACCAAGGCCACTGCACTATGGGAGGGTTAAGTTTGATGGTAGTGTACCTTTTTGGTTGGTTCAGTCTGCTTTCTGCAGGTGTTTTCCTATTACTCTTGCATTGATTATTTGCCTAATTAGATGATAATGATTGGCTTCCAATTCATAATTTACTAATGCCTAAATACGGTATAACTCATCTCATCATAACTCATCTTTAAGAAATAATTTATAAATCATTAGCTCACGTTTTCTTAGCCTATAATGAGAAAATAGGCGATTGATGGTCTACTAACTGCTTTTTACTGAAATCTATTATAAAGTGTTAGCAAAAACAACAACAATGCACTGTTTGTATTTAACTATTGTATTATGCCGTGCTTCTCTCCGTAGTACGGAGGTCTTGCTTACATGGATTCGGCTTGGTACCGTGGTTGGTATGCCAAAGTGACTATACGTTTTCAATCACTTGGGGGCGACAAAGCTACCTATAAATACAAGATCGAAAGCATTTAATCGGATTTTACCAGTTTGACATTTTTAATTTCAAAGGGGCGAAGACGGCGGTAAATGTCATTCAAATTACCATATTTTAGTATTATGTAACTGTTAAGCGTTATTCACTTAATAGGCCTACTTGTTGAGTTAAATTTAACCGAACTCTTACTGAAAAGGATGAATGTAATTCTGTCGTGCGTCTGTATGTTGGTTTCTTTGGGTCTTGTGCCAGGTAAGTTTAGATCTCTTGAAGTTTATAAGTATATCTCGCTATTTGTTAAAATACAGAGATTGGCTAATTTACCAAGACATTCCATTATTCCATTTCAGAAGTCAACGCTTAACGGTAGTTTATTATAATCAACTACAGACAAGGATTATTTTATGCTAAAACATTGTTGATGTTGATGTTTAGTAACCTATAACGTGAGACCGGAGACGGCTTCATACATATCTTTGTTTGGGCTTGCAAATGCAACCTTTTGATCCATAATGAAAGTAAATGGGGATTACTGATCGCTGTGTATTTAAATGTGGAAATGTCCACATTGTCCAATCCGACCGACCCCAGCTTTTATAATGTCATCATCTTTCCACATTCATCTGCATCGTCCCACATCTAGAGCACGGATATCTCTTCCCAGTCGCCTATATCACATGCAGAGAACTGATGCCCGTTTACACAAGCTTTACAGATTTACTAAAGCGTTTATTTTGTATGATTGTGATTTAAATATAAATATTCTCCTCTGCTTCCTACGAACCAGCCTGAGGGAAATGGCCTATAGCAACTAGTACTGCTGGTCGGTTCACAGAAAAACATAGGTCCAACTAATCTTGACAGCATTTCGATAATTAATTTCCAAGTCATCATTCAAAATATTAAAATAACAGCATTTCACTTCACAGTATAGTCTACAGTTTCTCACAAGCAGCAGTGACCCTGCTCTGAATACTGCCATTGTTTTCCATTCATTAGGAAGAAGGCAATAACTCTGACAATGTCACTGCCTGTACCACTGTCCTCCAACTACTAAGTCACTAAGCAACTGTTTTCTAAAGGCAATTCAATTCATGTTATATAAAAAAGGTTTTCTGTATGTTTGTTGTATATAATTTACCAAAGTCTAAATGTGTAATCGTAATCAATACGGTCATTGTTTAATCGTTTAAGGTTTTCATAATTAGTTATGATTTTGGTTTTTTTTTAAAAACAATTTACATGGCGTAACGAAAATGTTTAAAGGGCATCTCATCACTATGGTGACTCTCAAAGGTTTCAAAGTTGTCATCACTGTCTTTTGTTAATCGATGGATATATGATGTAAACTGTCTTCAAACAAACATTTAGGGAGTGTGGGCAGTAGGATTGATGACCACTTCCATAAACTAGTGCTTTAGCTGAATGGTTAACTTCTAGTTAGGGGTGCTTGATATATCTGTTTGTCTAAAAAGACGTTACACCTACATTTTTGATACACAAGGTCAAGAGGTGAAGAAGGATTTAAAATGGGGAAGTGAGCTGGTCATCAAGGTGGACACGCCCCCTCTAACAGGCTCCAGCATCCTGTGGAAAATCAACGCCAACAAGGTGGTGGAATACGACAAGGACTTTCCTGATCAGGGCATCACTGCTTATGGGACATTTAAAGACCGTGTGACACTGGATAGAACCACTGGAGAGCTGAAAGTCACTTCCCTGACCAACGCAGACAATGGGGTGTACTCAGTCGAATATAACAGCAAGGTGCAGCAAAAAACCTACAGAGTCAGTGTCTTCAGTAAGTCCTCATGTGATTCGTTTCAAAATGTTTCATATAGGTAGTTTGGAATTACACAGTTGATATGATTGCAAATTGAACGTGTAAACTTGTGTGTGATGGAAATGGAGGAGAGGTTGAGAGTAAGTACTGTGCTGATGATACAGTTTCATCAACAGAGGAACTCTCGAGACCCATAATCCATCAGCAATGCCCTGAGGATATATTTTTAACATTTATTTTAGTATTTTAGTTTTTTTTGCTAAATGTGTTTTTTCTAGGTTCTTAATGTACGAACACATTGTGAACACTGAGAGAAAGACAGAGAGTAAGTATACTGCACACCTTCCTAATACTGTGTCTCTCGTCGATAGAGACAGTCCCAAAGCCCACAATCACATCCAGCTGTGATGAACGCCCCACCTCGTGCACTTTGACCTGTGTGGGAGACACTACTGCTGCCGGTGAAGTCACCTACAGCTGGAAGAAGAATGGAGAACCTCTGACTGTCGCAGAACCGACCCTAAATATACAGATCACCTCTAAGGAACCAGCCGAGTTTACCTGTCAGCTTGAGAACCTGGTGGGTAGAGTTGAGAGCAAACCCGCCTACATCCCTGCTGGTGAGTAATGAAGACTGTCTAGAGACAATATCAACTTTTTTCATTCGCATTATTCTTTATTGGTATTAATAATACTGGAATAATCGAACCCTAGGTAATTACGTTTAAACTAAACTAAAATGGTAGTTTAAGTATGAAAGTAAATTTCGTGATGAACGTGGCAGTTTGTTTTTTGACTTTATTATTTGGGTCCACTTTAGTTTTGTATCTATTTTTATGATGAGTTATTTTATCCTAAAGTTCTGTAGACCCAAGATCTAGAGTAAGCAGACTGAGGGTTCTGTCAGTTAACACTGTGAATATCATTTCATCATAGAAGATGCAGGCTTATTTAGTGTCCAATTGTCTACCGTACATACTGTATATAGTCCAGTCTAATTTTAGTAACTGAAAGTTAAAACTTAAAATAATAATTTAAGGTACATTTGATTTGTCTTTATATGATACATATTTTCTTTGCTATTGTGTATTTGTTAACTGTTTAGTTTTGTAAACAATTGATCTTTCATTTATAGATTTATATATTTTATTTAGATATTTTATTATGTGATCTAAATGTTGTTGAAAGGCTTTGAGATTGTTTTTCGATGAAGAACACTTTATAAATGAAATGTATTATTATTATTATTTATAGGGGGATACGTATTTTATTATGTTATGCGCTTTGAGATTGTTTTAATATTATTTGTATTATTATTTACAGCGGGATACGAATTAGGTAAAACGTTGGGAATAGCTACTGTAGTGACCCTCATACTCATCATAATTGTGGCAGCTGTCATTTATATTGTGAGAAGTGAGAAGTGCCGTAATTTGTGGTAAGTCGTTTACTCAATTCGACGTTCCATTTTCTATGTTTGTAAACAGTTAGTTTTATGTTTTTTTTTTAATAGTTTATAGAGTTTTATAATACAAGTATTATTTAGGCCGATGAATGATGTAAATATTGTGTTTTCAGTTAGTTTATATATAAACATTCCCCATAGTGGAGCATTGTATTTATGTGGACCAAGAAACTGATCACTTGACCCCTTATCTAGCATGACCCCTTAGTTTATAACAAGACAGCCACCATGTAAAACAATATGTTTTTTGTTCTGTATTATTTCAACACATATCGAACAAAGAAACAATTAGGGGGTAGCGCTACATTGATCACACTGTTTCGTTTCCATGGTTTCTTAGGTGTTTGAAAAAATATGAACCGCCCCAAAAAGGTAAGCATCTTTGTGTTTTTCCTCTTCAGTGGAAGCAAGGGAGACTATAGAGTGTTACTTGTAGACCTGGTTAGAACTGAACTACTTGGTGGGAGACTATAGACTGTTACTTTTACACCTGGTTAGAACTGAACTACTTGGTGGGAGACTATGGACTGTTACTTGTAGACCTGGCTAGAACTCATCTGTTTGGTGGGTGACTCTATAGACTGTTACTTGTAGACCTGGCTAGAACTCATCTGTTTGGTGGGTGACTCTATAGACTGTTACTTGTAGACCGGGATAGAACTGAACTACTTGGTGGAAGACTCTGTAAAGGCATTATTGTTAAGATAAAGGATATCTGGGAATGCAGATAGATCTCTGCTTCTCCTTCTTTATGTTGACTCTGAAAGATGGCCCAGTGTCAGGATATTGTAAATTGGGCACCTCTAACTGTAATCCTTCATTGTAATCCAAGGAGACATGACGATAACTGCCGTGTGCGTTGTAAAAGAAGTATAACCATCTCTTCTATTTTAGGATTTTTTTCAAGAGCATGGATCTTTTAAACAAGGTAGGATTTTTATATACTATATTGTCATAGGATGTAGTATAAAAGATTCTTTATTCATATACTAATTTGATTATATATATATTTTTGTTTGTTTTTGTTTGTTTAGCGCCATCTCCTTGCTATCTGCAAGCATACGTGAAAGAGACTGGAAACCAGCCCGCGCTGCATGGATATGGGAACTGAAGTTCAAAGGATGCCGAGTTGTTTCAGTATTTGCCACCATTTTACATTAACCAGAATAACCGTTTGCCCTCTACCGTCAAAATTACGACTCTTATCTTTTACTATTATACTGTGTTGTGAGAGCTAAAGACCAAAGAAGGCCACTCCCAAGTCAGAGTTCGGTCGTTTTCATCCCATCGTCTCTCTCCCTGTCGTTGGATCCATGGGTCCAGGGAGGGGAGTGGAAAAGACAAGAGACGAGGTGGAGAACAGAGTGAAGCAGTGTGTGAGAAATGCATCCCTCGCAGCCCACCACTGGAACAATGTGTGGTGTGTATTTGTGTGTGAAGAGGAGGAATGGAACTGCTCTTCAGTAAACCAGACGCATGCGCAGATACATGCAACTGGTCGCCCGCACTGACCACATTTTTTTTTGTCAATAATGCATAAATTATTAATAATGTCTTCTGTATTATACACCACCACATGCAGAGGAAGGCATGCACACAGAGTACATGACCAGAACATAAACACAGGACCCATAGGACAGGGACAAAGTGTTGGAATCGAGACAGAATCGTTTTAGTCTACTGGGTGTTTAAAAGGAGATTTGTGGAGATTTTTTTTACCTTCAACACTTCACCTAGACGACATGATTTTCCTTAGAAGATAGAAAAGACGCTTGCTTGTTGCTGTGCATTTCGAAATTTAACTTTTTACCCAAATGTCTAATTATTATTCTAATATCGTAATAAATCATTGAATTCATTTAATTCAGTAACTATTATGTATTCCTACTTCCCAGTACTCCTTTATGGAACATTAACGGGAAAGCAGTAGATAGCAGGAACTATTTCTACAACAGATTGTATCTCTGTGAAACTATGACACAGTAGATTGTAGCTCAGTGTAACTATTTATACAGTATACTGTGGCTCAGTGGAACTATTCATATAGTAGATTGTAGCTCAGTGAAACTATTTATACAATATAGTGTGGCTCAGTGGAACTATTCATAGATTGTAGTTCAGTGGAACTATTCATACAGTAGATTGTATCTCAGTGGAACTATTTATACAGTAGAGTGTGCAGGCTCAGTGGAACTATTTATTTGGTGGTTGACAGAACTATTCAGCTCCAAAACTATCAGTAAGTCACATAATCATAGTTTGACTTGAGTATCGAAAGGCATACATTTTGGGAGCCCGAGTAGAGAGTGAGTATGGACAAACTTGGCACTCTCAGGTGGGAATATCTGATGATTTCATAACCTATAACACATTTACGATACATTCGATGTGGGACATCCAGTTCACAGAAACAAAGGACCTATGACCTTCATGACAATCATTGTAGTCCGAAGAATCTACCTAAAAAAGGTAAAATGTAACATCAAATGCACTTGTTCAATACACAAGCTATATAACAAATAAAGTCAACACATTAACTGGTATATAATTCAGCTGCATAACACACCTTCGGTACAATGGTAGAATCAAAGTAAAAAAATGCTAAGATGACCTATGGGAAAATAACAATGGCATCATAAAATTAGAAAAGGCATCATCTGAACTAGTACTTCTAAATAACTACAAAAACTGGGTTTAGCAGTTGGATTTTTAACCAGAAGCAAATAATACCTCTTGGAAACACATTGCCATTATGTATGGCTGATTTCACAAGCTTGCATTTTAACCTCAAATGTCTGTTGAGTTACTTGGTCAGACCATGCATTTCAAATAACTTGTATGAGACGTTACTAATAATTATAATAATAATAATAATAATATTTCTAATATTAATTAATTTAATAATTAATTTATCCCCTTGTTTGCGTGGGTTTCCTCCGGTCCAAAAACATGCAGGTTAATTGGTGACTCTAAATTGCCCGTAGGTGTGAACGTGAGCGTGAGTTGTCTGTCCCTATGTGTCGGCCCAGTGATAGACTGGCGACCTGTCCAGGGTGTACCCCGCCTCTCGCCCTGTGTCGGCTGGGATAGGCACCAGCCCCCCGCGACCCTGCAAAGGATTAGCGGTATAGCTAATGGATGGATGGATGGATATTTAAACCTAATTTAACAGATTAAACCTGTTATGTCTATTTTAAAAACAGTAGTTTTTAATAAGGATTTACAAGAAGTAACAGAATAAGCCATCTGTGTGTCATCAGGAAGATTGTTCCAAAGTTTATGTAGGAGCATGAATAGCAGAAGCTCCATCACTTTCTTGAATACGAGCCTTTCTTTAAGTTTGTGTCAGAAGTCGGCAGTTGCATTTTGCACACGTTGCAATAGAGATACAATATATTTACTGAGACATGTGTAAAGAGTAACAATATAATTTTTCTGGAAGATATAAACTCATATATGACTTTCTCCAGATCAGCAAAGGATAAAACGACAATTTTCAGGATGTTTCTCAGCATAAAAAAGTTGAACTGGACACAGTTTACCTGTTCATCCAAATCTAGACCGAGTTCAAATATATAACCTACGTTTCTCAACACTGTCTTAACATTGGCTGGTTCAAAATTAAATTAGTACATTTAGTAGGCCTAAATAAGATTATCAGATTTTTTTATTGAACTGTAGAAAATGTGATTCCAGCATTCCATGTAAATGCAATATCGCCACCATACAGTTTTAAATACAAGGTCACACACACACACACACACACACACGCACACACAAATATTCAGTGTAAAAATGTGTTTGTTTCTGGAACACCAAAAAAACAACTGCTGATCCCCGATTACAAGGTGTTTTCCGGAATGTCACACACGCACACAAAATACTGAGCTGACCTCTCAGCTGTCAAATGAGAGAGTGCCAGATACCGTGGCATGCTTACGCAGTTTGGTGATACTGTGTCGAAAATGAGTTTCTCAGCTTCACTGAATAAATGTTTAGTTTACATTTCAAAAGGTAGACACATGAGGGCGACAAAGGCCGTGGAAAGTTTTAACAAATGCAATCGTAGGCCAATAGATTATTTATTTTTTTACCACATTTGGCGTTAAACTTGTAGGCCTATGTGTAATGACAAAACATTTTCTTTTGTGGGGCGGGGGTTGATTAAGCTTAGTCCTACTTACTGAAGACAGACCATTTATTGAGAAATCTAAAGAAAATACTGGCATTCCGCTGAGTAATTGACAGTTGTATTGACCTTTACCAATTAAACGTTAATTTCCCTTGCTCTGTATTTCGTTTTTTATAAATGTAAAATAAAAGATGGTAGTGCAATATTTATTGACAATGATGCTTTCCTAAGCAAATTAAGGAAAACGTTTCTCGAACTCTCTTATGAGTCTTCTGTTCAAGCTATACTTTCGGTTTCGATTTGCCCATGTCTACTGAACTGAGGTTCGAAATTTGAGCCGTGTAAACGTCTCTTGTTTTTAAGAAATTCTAAAGATAAACCATATGATGATGTTCATAAAACGAGTTTACTTCTACATGTTCCTTCTGGCTCCGAGTCTCTGGCTGGTTTCCGGTGAGTAAACGTTAGCCTGAATTTGACAAACCTGGACGAAGTTTAGTTGCTACTTGCTAGCACCCACATTGTCCTTGGCCTGCTCAGCCAGCTAGCTACCGTTAGTTAGCTTGATGATACAAGTAATTGTCAATTACTTTTGCGTTTGTTGGATTATGGCATAGGACTTATTATGTCATTAACTACTATTGTTCTATCATATACTAACTATAGTAAATAAATGTCCTATTTTATTACCCTATTCGGCGCTAGGCGTTTGCCTTCAGATCTGTCAACCACACCTAAAATTACTTCCCCATTGATCGTAATGCCCTATTTCACATTATTACACTACCACTTTGCCTAAGTTCCTTGTATATTTTCACGGGGCTTCTCAAGAAAGTGCTCTATAGAGGGTATGCACGTTACGTCACACTATGTGGAAGTTACAGCGAGAATTCCACTGAGTGGCAGAAAGACAGTTACTTATTAACTAGCCTTCAGTTTGAAGCCCGCGAAAATACAAACGAAACCGCTACTGTAGCTAGATCCTACGAACCAAAATGGGAAAGAGCTGTTGCGCGGTTAACTGTACAAATCGGTTCAACAAGAAATCGGAGCTATCTTTTTACAGACTGCCGAAAGCTATAGA
>JAVQIZ010068044.1:0-15862 GCA_036023535.2 Galaxias brevipinnis
GTCTTGGCTCATTCCACTTGAAAATAAACATTTATTTAACCTTGTTTTAAGCCATCTTACCTGAGAGAGAAAGAGAGAGAGAGAGAGAGAGAGAGAGAGAGAGAGAGAGAGAGAGAGAGGGCACAGGAGGAGTGTTGTTCAGCATGTGAGGTCAAATGATTCAGCATTTATGAAACCAGCAGTTACTAGCATGGGATTTAAATAATGTCAACATCGACATAATTCTAACAAAAACATACATACTATCGTAAACTCAGGGCTTTGTGTCGAGTAAAAGTTTGTTTTTGTGGAACAAATTCATTTTCATTTCTCCCAACCTGAAGTCCAAACATTAGTCCTACCTCCTCACTACCAGACAGAACATAAATCCTTCCTTCTCACCACCACTCAGAACATCAGTCCTACCTTCACTCACTACCACTCAGAACATTAGTCCTACCTTCACTCACTACCACTCAGGACATTAGTCCTACCTTCACTCACTACCACTCAGAACATTAGCCCTACCTTCTCTCACTACCACGCATAACGTCAGTCCTACCTTCTCTCACTACCACTCAGGACATTAGTCATATCAGTCCTACCTTCTCTCACTACCAGCCAGAACATTAGTCCTACCTTCTCTCACTACCAGTCAGAACATCAGCCCTACCTTCTCTCACTACCAGCCAGGTCCATCGGGTATAACATCAGTCCTACCTTCTCACTACCAGCCAGAACATCAGTCCTACCTTCTCACTACCAGCCAGGCCCACCAGGTATAACATCAGTCCTACCTCCTCACTACCAGCCAGGTCCACCAGGTATAACATCAGTCCTACCTCCTCACTACCACCCAGGTCCACCAGGTATAACATCAGTCCTACCTTCTCACTACCAGCCAGGTCCACCAGATATAACTTCCCCGACAGCTTCTTCTCTGTCTCAATGTTCTCCTGCTTGATGTTTATGAGGAAGATGCTGTGACTTCTGGAGCTGTGCTCGTTCATGTCTGGATTAAAAACACAATAAAGAAAACAGAACGTGTCAGCGGTTATACTTCAAAGTGGACAAGCACAGTCAACAATCAGACAAACAAGTCTTTTAGACTCTTTGAACACGTCACCTTAAACTCCGACACAGAACAGGATCAAATTAGCTTTTTGTTCCAGGTGCAGCGATATGATTGCAAATTTGTTAACATCTGAACATTCAAAGAGAAACTTCTGAATAATCAAAGAGTTTGTTGTTTGTTTGTCTCGG
Organism: Galaxias brevipinnis; assembly: GCA_036023535.2. Lineage (NCBI taxonomy): Eukaryota > Metazoa > Chordata > Actinopteri > Galaxiiformes > Galaxiidae > Galaxias > Galaxias brevipinnis. The sequence goes on from JAVQIZ010068044.1 coordinate 1,243, forward strand.
GTTTGTCTCGACATTGTGCACCTTAACAATACTTTAAAGGATCACACACAGGTTCAAATATATTTTTCACATTACCCCGAAATAATAACTCTGTTTTTAAAACTGTGTGATGGTAACAGAAATACATTTGCAATCAGTGTGGGAGTAAGGATTTGGTGGTTGGTTAGCCTACATCAGCCAACTCCGTAACAACCTTATACAACACGCACAACAAGGAAGTGAAGATAATTCTGTATAGATTGATTGAGTGGAGGTCTTACTGGTCACAGCAACATGGCGGTTAGCTTTCCCCTCGTCAATGACGTCCATGACCTCCTCGGGACTGGACACAAAACGCTCAGTGCAGCCCTGGGAGAACGGCAGTTCACCAACATTACATTTGATACACTTTTACGAGTACTTTATAGTAATAATGATAATAATAATAATAATAATAATAATAATAATAATAATAATAATGGCGCTCTATTCCTCTTTACATTTTGTAATTTCCCATTCTTAGCCCCTCACAAACTTGCTTCTAATTCTTGTTGAAAGGATGATTTTATTGTTGTTTGAAAGGCCTTAACAGTAAACTAAAAAGCTTTATACTGATAACATAAAGATAATATCAGGGGCATTTCCTGGGCACCTTGACGTAGGGCACTCTGTTTTTGTCTTCGTGTACAGCGAGGTTCGTCTTCGACACTAAAAACATACAAAAACAACAATATATCAACAAAGACACTCAGTCAATTTGATACGACCCAAACACAGTGGATTCTGACGGTCCAACAAAGAAGGACTTACCATCCAGCAAGTCTCGTATTTTATCCAAGTAGATTTCAAAATAGGAGACCTGCACAGTGGAAACAGATCTGAAATGAGATTCGGTGTACATGGCTGACCGAGGTATTTTGAACGACCTCGTTCCGTGGTTTGAGGGCGCTTGTCACAGGATGCTTACCTTGATGTGGAACTCCAGGTTCTCGTCCATGGAGTAGATGTGGTCGAAGATGTCGTGGGCGATCCGAGGGATGATACCCATCAGCTGGGGGTCGTGGAGCTTACCCTGGACAGGAAGGATACATATTACACTACACAATCACCCTAAACCCTAACCCTTACCCTGGACAGGAAGGATACATATTACACTACACAATCACCCTAAACCCTAAACCCTAACCCTTACCCTGGACAGGAAGGATACATATTACACTACAAAATCACCCTAAACCCTAACCCCTAACCCTTACCCTGGACAGGAAGGATACATATTACACTACACAATCACCCTAAACCCTAAACCTAACCCTTACCAGGAAGGATAAATGTTACACCACGTAACCATCACTAACCCTAACCCTAACCCTGGACGGACAAACGGAAAGGATACATATGATACTATTCTATAATCAACCCTAACCTTAACCCTGGACGGACAAACGGAAAGGATACATATGATACTATTCTATAATCAACCCTAACCTTAACTCTGGACGGACAAACAGAAAGGATACATATGATACTATTCTATAATCAACCCTAACCTTAACCCTGGACGGACAAACAGAAAGGATACATATGATACTATTCTATAATCAACCCTAACCTTAACTCTGGAGGGACAAGACAACAGACTAACAACAAGAAGGAAATATTACACTACATAATTATCACTCCAAATATAATACTAATGAAAGAAAACATCTCATGTGTGTTTTCACTCATCAGCTGGATGAAGATATAGATAGATAAATGGGACTGACAACTTTGGCCACAGAAAGTTCTAGTTTTAATCTAACAACTATGCTAATCAATGCTGAAACAGCGACGTATAAGGGTCAGTGTTAACTTAAGGTTTCATTCAAATCATCTGCGTATTTTATCCCACAAAAACATTCTCGACATTACATACAAACATTCTTAAATACACAGCACTTTTATGGCTGAAGGAGAGCATGGTCTATTGCCATTCTAAATTGGAATCCTGAGCATCAGTTTATTATGTAACATGCTCAACATCTGGCTACCCCTCGGATACGGGGAACCTCCCTAGCAACCATTTGGCCATATCTCTACCATGTCTCTGGAGTTCCTTACAGTGCATAGCGCATGGAAAATAATCCCTTATGTAGTTCTTTGAGAAAAATAATGACGACGATGTCATTAAATCAACCTAAGTCTGATCACAAATGGATATTTCTAGAAACTGGTGAACTAAGTCGTTTTTTTTAATCAGGCTAAATATTCTACAGGTTGTGGGAGGGGGGGGTAGCACATGATGTCTGTCGGTCTGTCAGAACCACCATTTTATCCCCTGGAGTGACCGAGGTGTGAGGGTGTGTCTGAGGCTCACCTCCATGGTGTGTGTTTTCCCGGAGGAGGTCTGTCCGTAGGCGAAGATTGTCCCATTGTATCCTCCCAGGACATCTAGAAACGCACATACACACACACGCACACACACGCACACCCACACACACATGCACATACACACACAGCACACCCACACGCACATACACACACATGCACGCACACACACACACGCACATACACACACATGCACACCCACACACACACGCACACACACATACACACACAGCACACCCACACACACACACACATACACACACAGCACACCCACACACACACGCACATACACACACATGCACACACACACGCACATACACACACATGCACACACACACGCACATACACACACACGCACATACACACACCCACACATACACACACACGCACACACACACACACCCACCCACAAGGGATTATCAGCTGCATTTGTTTACTAAATGAAAACAACATGTTCAATGACTAACACTATCTCTCTATCTCGATCTCTCTTGCTTTCTGCTATCTCTCCCAACCACACACACACACACACACACTCACCCACACACACACACACACAAAACAATCATCCTCTAGTCAAAGTACATAATTTCACCTAGGTAGAAGTAGCTGTAACAGTAAAACGGTGCTGCCTCTGATTCCTTACCTTTAACTATCTGCTTGGCACAGGCGTCGTACACCTGTACCTGGGCCGTGTTAGGAGGCAGTACCCGATCAAACACGTACGGTTTGCTCTGCAACGAAAACAAACGCGTCATTAATCCCTCGTCTCCTCACAGTGTGTGTGTGTGTGTGTGTGTGTGTGGGGGGGGGGGGGGGTAATACACAAGGCCATACACTGTCTATACTGAGATGGAGGAGTTGGACGCGTCTTCCCAAACTACAAAGAACTAAAACTCAAGTCTGGTGCTAAACCCAAATACATATGGCTCAATAAATAACATCCGAAGATGTATAGCAGCACTCACAAGTGAACACTGTGTCCATTATACATCAGGATGTACTCACAAGGGACTGCTACCACACATCTTTGGCTGTTATTTTTTGAGCCATGTAGTGTCTCTTTGAGGCTCCCCTCCCAACATCTTCTTCAGTTAAGGACATTTGATATTATCAACGACGATTTAATAATGTTGGACATGTAAGTAGGAGAAATTACATCTATATAGGTAACCATTGTATGTAGATTTCTATTACAATGGATAGGAATATCGCCTAACACCTTCTCCTTCTTCAGTTAAGGACAATTGTTATTATAAAAGACGATTTAATAATGTTGGACACGGAGTAGGAGAAATTACATCTAGGTAACCATTGTATGTAGATTTCTATTACAATGGATAGGATTTATCGCCTAACACCTTTTTCCTGTTAAAAGTCAGGCGTTATTATAAACGATTAAAAACAAACTTTGAAAACGTGTTCAACTCTTTAGGTCCCATAGATTTGATAACCAAAGCCTGTCTCTGTATCATCGTATGAACCAGCCTGTCAGCGGAGCACGCCATGTTGTTTTTTCCCACCTCCGTCATCCTGTATGATAATGCAAGGCTATGAATAATACAGGCAGAGTGGCTAACTGTGCTGAGAGCAGGGGCCGTGCTGAGAGAAACTGTCTGTGTGCAACGGATACAGAAGACCGACTCTCCGGAACAGAGAACACGCCTGTAGTTTGCGAGTGTATAAACGCATAACAAAGTGTCACACAATCCCTCGTCATAGTGAATGTGAGTTGTACAGTCACATCCAAATCAGCACTGTCACCTTCAAGGTAAACAGTTTGTTGATTGCTTGGGCTGCAGATATTCTAAGTACAGCATCGTACACGACAATGTAGGCATTGATTGGCAAAAAAAGTTGAAACCCATTGAAACCTCTTAGTCACTAAAACATTTGCCAATATATGAATTCAAGCAAATAGACTTCATTGAGGCTGAGATTGAAACAGTGGTTGTTTACATTCTTTCCTGTTTGCTAGCAGTGATTCATGACTTCCTGGATGCATGAATGTGTTGAATGACTGGGCTTCCTGATTTGTTGCTATGGTACGATCCTCATTTATAGTGTAAGCAGTGCACCCTGCATAGTGAAACATCCCTAACAGTAACGCTACATGATCTTGAAATATGTTATCGTGGAGACTGACCAGAACACTGGATAGGGGGGGGGGTCTGCTGAATCTTTGATGGAGATTCACTAAAACGTTTAAAAAAGTGTAGTTGTATTTTTGCCGAGCCTGTTATAGAAGGTAATCTCTTGCAAAGTTCACTCAAACATTCCCCCGGATTATTAACAGTAGGAGGCCTACTGCACTGAAGGACAGCAGTTTGTTATGCCTTGTCATGTGAGCTAAATGTAAGGTTTCCCATAAAAAAAACACACACACACCAATGTGTAATGAGGTATTACTCAGCTCTAAAATACTAAATCTTTAAAAGTATTTAATCCCCAGAAGATTTCAGCTATTTTTCTGTTGTTGTTGTTGTAAGTGACAGAACAGAGTCCATGCAGGAAAGACATGTCTGTCTGTCTGTCTGTCTGTCTGTCTGTCTGTCTGTTCGTCTAACCAGTTGGTATCTGCCGATTCAGCAAAGTTGGGTGTACCGCATCAGTGTCAACCTGCAATGTGTAGGGCATCGGCCTAGACAACAGAAGGGCCTAGAAACAGAGGCCTATCACGTAACAGTTTCATTCGAAAAACATGCGCCCATCGAAATATTGTGCTGAATATTGAGATTGTGCTGCGCCAATTCCCACCGGGCATAACGTAATAACACAACAAAAGACCATACTGCGTAATATAGCCCAACAATTGTGGTTTAAAGGTTTAGCCAATTTTGTACCACACTGCTATCGCCCTTTTCTCTCCACTGCGTAGATTGCAAGAGGTTGTGTTGTCTAAGTTAATGTTTCCAAAACAAAACAAAAATCCATCTCATAGGAAATGTCTTCAAGGTTTTAAAAAAATAATAAAATTATAGAACTTACACTTATAACCACAGTGTCGTCGTCTTTGAATTTGGGAATATATTTGTCCCCTCGGGTGATCTCCGACTCATTTAACGGCCTGAATCGGCACATCACTTTTACGCCGCACTCCGCTGCCGCATCCGCCATGTCTGTCTATTTGCAGGTATCAAACAACAACAGAATAGGTAGATTTTCTTCTTATTAGTGGGAACAGTCAATTATTGTGTTTATGTTGAACGACTACGTTCTTCACCCAAGTGCCTCTCTTTGCTTGAGCTGCACCATTTGGGAAATCAAATGCAGTCGTCCATCCTGGCAAGAATGCAAAAAAAACGTCCACGACGACGACAGAATAAAGGGGGAAAATGACAACGAAGAAAATATGAATATGCAAAAGGTAAGAGAAAAATAAGTGATTGTTTTCAACGCAGACGAAGGTTTCGTTGGCTCAGATACCGCATCGTTCTGTCCTGCGCGCTCTGCTTTAGCATTCTGCTGCGCCTCTGCGCGCTCTTCCTGCATCAGCACCAATCTTCCTCCTCCTTTCCTCTGAACCCCTCCCTTCACTTTATGGCATGTAGTCAACTTTTCTTGACCGGAACTACATTAGCAGCATCTGGCTCCATTGATCGTCGATGTTAGCTAGTATAGCACTGGAACATTTACAAATAATAAAGATTTCATTTTAAATTTAAATCTAAATCTAAATTTTTTTTAAAATAATTACACATACATTTTTCAAAGTTTAAAATTATTGATGGTATATTCTAATAACGCCCTTTTGTAGAAAAAAATATACTATACTAAGACCATTTTATTTACAAACCAGTGTCCAACCAAACATTAGCCTACTACCCTTCCTCACTTTTCCCTCAAATAAAAGCAACATGCAAACTACATATTATATTGACTCAACTTTTAAAAAAGTTGGTAAGGTGAATTTGAATTTTAAAGAAATCAAGAAACATGTTCATGTTTTCACAACAGCATGTATCTACATATATAATCAAAAAATATATAAATACAATGATTCAAGTAGGAGTGAACAGTTTTTAATAATCTTAAACATCTGTGCAACATTGTTTTAATGTTACACCATCGCATTACCTGTCAGGTTCACAATATTTACAAAAAATAAAATTAAAATAAAACTGCTGCTTACATGAAACCATAAAATATCCAAACAATTAGAAATGATGGACTCACAAACCTATTCTAATCCCACAGTGACGCAACAGTATGTAACCATGGGTACAATATACTTCACATGTTCTATTTTTGTAAAGTATATATTAGTGGGGAAATATATACTTAATAACAATCTGGAGAGAAAGAAATACTGACAATAAAAAAAAAAAAAGACAAAAAATGAAGAAAAACAACTGTATTCAGAAGAGCAAAATGAGTTCAAACACAAATGTCAAGTAAAACAAACACAAGCTCACAGGCATAGGAAATAAAACACAAACACACACACACACACACAATCAAAACCTCACACCTTATACATACAATCATGGAGACAAAGAAACTGCACTGACCATTATTGGAACACAAGAGTGTGCGCTGACCTTTTAAATACAAAACAAGACATTTAGAGATATGAGTTGTTCACGTATAGGATTTGAGCACGAGGGCTGATGTTGACTGGGTCCCAACAGAGTCTTCGAAAACCATTCCTAACGTCAATGTTTTGACAGACAATGCTTGCTTAGCATTTGATAAAACAAAAAAAATTATTGAATTGCAGATTCAATTTAGTCTCTGGATTAAACTTACTCTAACCATTTTAAGAATGTGACCACTGTGAATAGAGCTTTAATCAAAACATCTATTTCGCTGTTCCTGTTTACAAGAAAAACATTAGAAACGAGTGAAATACATTGTTTTAGGTGGAAGGGACAGTACGCTGATTTAAACAATGACTGCAAATAAATTGTGCACATCAAAAATAAAATTCAAGTTGAGTCAAGTTAAGAAACGCATTCTAGAATGGAAATGCAGAATTTTTACTTAGTTGAGAAAAAAAAAAAAATTCTGTATTGCACTTGTAAATGCTGAGCTAGCTATGTGAAGTGGAGATTTTCCCCTCCAACATTTTACGACCATTTCAAAGAAATACTTAGCTTAATCTTAACCAACAAATCACAAATTTGTACTTGCCTCACTGTACTTATTTTTATACTGTATATTTGTAAAACTCAAGCTAAATTTCTAAAGTGTTAATTCTTGCAATAATTCGATTTGTATCCACTGCAAGAACTTCGCAAAAACAGTGGGTTTAAACTACAGGTAAATCGCTGTTCGCTAGTTATTCAGGTCCTATTTTAAGAATCTCCATTCTTTAAGAACTTGATTGTTGAGTTAGTGAGTTCATTTGGAGGTCAACATGTTTCCAGTCAGTGACAGGAGTGGAAGGCAAGGACGGAAAGGTGAAAATGGAACCAAATAAATATTTCTTTAACTAGGGTAGCAACACAATACTGCATTAACAATGATTCTGGAACAAGTAATCTTGCGTCATACTTTAAAAAGGCACCCTGAAGTCACACTTTCTCCTAATTCAAATTCTCTGGTCTTCTCTAAAACACTTTCTCAACAAGTGACATAGATGTTGCCATATTCCCGGTAAGGTATCAACATATATGCAGCAATTCAATCCTTGTTTGATACGAAGGGAATACATACAAGCTGACTGGTTTGGATTGTGGTATTGATTTTGTGGGTATCGAGTGAGGTCACTTTTGAGGAAAACGGTTTTATAAAGAAGGAAAAACAGAAATTATCAAGTGACAACAGATCACCTTGAAAAAATCTTTGAAACTACTAGTGTTAAAACTGCATTATCATATAAACAAATACTGTCAACCCCTTTTTAGACGTGCGTGTTAATAAATAGTATGACCCATAGGCAGACAAAAACTCAATACTCTATTGAAATACATAACGTTCTGTAAGTGGATACCTTTGAACAATCCGCTGTAACAAAATGTAACAGCTACAATTTCAAGAGCTGTAAAAAATATCTATTTCAGCAAGCTCATCTCTTAAATAAAAGTGAAAATATTTCTATGTTTGACTGACTGACTGAATACATAAGCTATGCATATGTGAACAAAAAGAAAACAAAAAAACAGACAAATACACATACACATTATAAGGCTTGAGTTTTAAACTCTTGGTAGTATTATTGCCATCTAGCATATTGTAAAGCTTAAAATAAATACGAAATACTGTACATAAATAATTTACAACAAAAGATAAGAGAGCCCCCCTTCAAAAAAACAACCAAAAAAAACAACATAAGGCCCCTAATTGCAAGAAATGTGTTAACCATTCATGAAACTTAGTGTTTTTTTGTTTTTCCCTATCTAGGCTTAGGGGTAACATAGTACTAAAATTTACTCTTCAGTTTGGTTACTCTAATGTTACCTAAAGCTATTGGCGTGGCAAATGACTACAACGTTTAAAAAATCATACAAGATAATAATACGAGAGAACCAGACAGTGTCCGGATAAACGGTATTTGACTTTAGCGTTAATAGCCTGTGGTAGCTCTTAATGTACTGAAGTTTCAACATGGATATTTCTCGATTTCAAATTGTATCTATTGAATACAGACATACCAAACAAATGTTTCCGTGAAACTAAAACGGCTTGATTGAAGGAAAAACCTTCATTGAAAGATGGAAAACTTCTCTAGACGTCAATAAACGGACTGTCATGATCAACGGTCTACAACACTATGCCTGCTTAACATTGCATACATAACAAAAACAGCACAAATTCCCATATAAAAAAGTATCGTATACTGTATGATCTCAACTATCCTACGCATACAGTCACACAGACCGCATTCTGAATAGAAACCAACACATTGATACAGTTTTTCTATTTCGTTTTTGTACAATAAAAGATAAAATGTGCATTATTAAGTACGGTTGTACATTGGCATTGTACAATTATTTACATACATTTCATCCTATCAGGAAATATCGGTATTATTTATATACATATTGAAAATGTATCAGAAATATTTGGACTGTCTGTTTTTCTTTAAATAGGCAAGGTCTTTTTTGTAGTATTTTTGTTTTCCTTAAGTTCTTACACTAGAAAAAAATAGTTTAATTCAGTGAGTTGTAGACAAAGCACAGCCTTTTTTTTTTAATTATTATTATTATTTTTTTTTTTGTTTACAGTTTTGAAAACTGCATCTTGATCGGCTGTTACCGGCACCTTCTAAAGTCAGTCTGTCAAGTTAGTGACATCACAGAGCAACAATGTACCACTGGAATCCCATAGGTAGCACCTGTTGAGTTTGAGAGGACACATTCATTGTTATCTGGAGATCTTCCTCCTCTTGGGCTTAGGGAGTTTAACCTGTCTGTCTCTGGAGGGCATCTGATGGTGAGCCTGAGGACACACAGAACACACCAACGACCATTCATTTCCCACCTTATAAATAAAAACAGCACAGACTTAGGACAAAACCTAATCCTAATATATAAAATCTGTGTTGTACATAAGGGTGTCAGTTCTTTTGTTGCTGTTGCTATTTAGGTGATTTAAAATACTTTTTTCCATAACATGAAGCACTTCTAAATACTTACTGAGCCTGACATCTTGTCCAGTTCACTCATTGCTTCGTGAATAGCAGCTTCCAAGTGATTATTTAGTTTCCCAGCTCTGTTGATGAAAATACAAAACATACCTTAATTATCTGGAATGAACCTAAAAAGGAACTGAATATCAGAGTTGATGGTGTGTTCCAACAGCATATTAAAACAAACTAGGACAAGATCAAAAGCATGGATAACAATGTTACACATAAGGTTGAATAGCGCATAATGCTGAACATTTTTTAGAACATTGCCGTTTAATGATTAGGTCACTTCCTTTCTTCCTTACTTTCTGTTGCGTTTGGTGACTCTGTCAAGAGCTTCCAGGTCGTGACTTAGTGTTTTTAGCTTCTCCGGCTCAACCTGTCAACGAAACAAACAACATGCAACAGACTGATTAACAAGTAAATAATATTTATCCATAACTTTTTTTCTAATTTCAAAATAGGTTTATGTTGGTTTCTAAGCATAGGTTATTATCAACGGAACTATTGACTAATAATATCATTGGTGTCTGTAGCACAGGCTAACCCCCAACCTTTGTGTTATGACTGAGAAACTCAAGGGATGCATTAAACCCAACACAAACCTCTTCTGTCAGGTGATTCCAGTCGACACACTTAAACCAAACAAACAATCAAACTATAAATAACATTTTATACAAAAATAAACAATCATACAATAAACAACAACATTTCGGACTATAATAAACAAACAATCATACAATAAACAACAACATTTCGGACTATAATAAACAAACAATCATAGAACAAACAAAAACATTCCGGACTATAATAAACAAACAATCATACAATAAATAACAACATTCCGGACTATAATAAACAAACAATCATACAATAAACAACAACTTTCGGACTGTGTCCTCACCTTGCCGTGTTCTCTGAGCTGCAGGCCGGCGCTGTGATGGTGGTGATGATGATGATGGTGGTTGTGGTGGTGGTGGTGATGGTCTTCCCCGTTCAGCTTTCCCCCTGGCCAGGCAGGGAACCCCCCTCTGAGCTGACCCCAGACCAGCTCTCCCATGTTCAGGCCGCGGGCGCGGTACTGCAGCATCTCGGACGACGGCGAGTCCGGGTGCCGGAGGTCCTCCTCGCTGCTCAGGCTCTTGGTGTCCGAGGGGCTGGGGGTGCAGCCGTTGAAGTGTCCGTTGTAGTGGCCGTAGTCCTTCAGCAGGGGGCCCTCCAGGCTGGTGGAGGAGCTGGGGGACTGGTCGTCCCCCGTCAGTTCCTGTCTCGGCGGGCCCAGGACGTCGCCGTAGCCGCGGACGGCGAACTGCAGCCCTCCTCCTCCTCCTCCAGAGTTCCCGTTCACGTGCACGCAGCGCTCCACAGTCTGCTCAAGCCTCTCCTTGTAGTTGGCCGGCGTGCGCCCGCAGGCGTTGCTGAAGCGGTAGCCGTTGCTTTCCTCCAGGTACGAGGCCTTGTCGGAGGCCAGCGGCGCGCTCTGGTGCTGGGGGTGAAGGTGGGGGTGAGGGGGGTCGTGGTGAGGGTGCTGCTGGTGGGGGTGGGGGTGGTGGTGGTGGGCGTCCGACGGGCATGGGGGAGCTGGTGCCAGGGCCCCAGGTCGCTCCATGTACGGGCTGCTCCTCACGTGGGTGGAGCACTCCAAGAACTCCTCCCCGACGCCCCAGCCTCCTCCTCCTCCTCCTCCCTCAAAGGCGGCCGGATCCCCCTCCCACTGCAGCCGGCTTCCTCCCCGGCCTGGGGCTCTGAAGTAGTCGTGGTGATGGACGTGTTGTTTGGGTTCCTCCGGGGTGGTCTTACCCGGCTCTGGAGTGCCCTGAAGCCGGCCCGGGGGTCTGCCTTGGCTCTGGTTCTGGTTGGGTCTGGGCCTGGCTCGCTGCTGCTGCTGCTGAGAGAGGGAGTCTGGGTCTGGCTGGGGTCTGTGGCCTCGGACAGCCACACTACTGACCACGGAGGGAACGCCTACGCCTGCGGACTCACCTGTGATGGAAAAAAATCTTCATTAAAATCATCATCGTCACCCTCATCCTCCTCCTCCTCATAATTGTCATCATCCTCCTCCTCCGCATCATTATCATCGTCATTACCCTCCTCTTCCTCCTCAGCATTATCATTGTCACCCTCCTCCTCCTCCTGTTCCTCATCAGCACCCTCTTTAATTCCCATGGGATTAAAAAGTGCAGAATAGAGAGTTGGGAAAAGAGTGAGGAAAGCGTTTCTCTGCTGCCAGCGACTCACTTCATTATGTAAGGGTTGTTTTTAAATACTTTAACTAAATGTTTTCCCCATAGCAAGATGAAATAAAGATTAAAGAGGTTGACACATTTAAAATATTTACCATTTTAGAACTGATCTTTTTTAAATATATTACAATCTTGGTGGTTTTTGCCTTATGTTGTGTACAATTTGAATGCAATAAATGTTAGGGGATCCTCACCTATGGAATAGTGTAATGTTAGGGGATCCTCACCTATGGAATAGTGTAATGTTAGGGGATCCTCACCTATGGAATAGTGTAATGTTAGGGGACCCTCACCTATGGAATAGTGTAATGTTAGGGGACCCTCACCTATGGAATAGTGTAATGTTAGGGGACCCTCATCTATGGAATAATGTAATGTTAGGGGACCCTCACCTATGGAGTTGGTGAAGACACTCATAGCGCTGAGGGCAGCCACCGGACTAGCCTGGGACGCCCCGCTGACCGCCGTCGTTATGACGACGTGCTTGCCCTTACTGGCCGCGTCCACCACCGCTCGGTAGATGGCGTCCACCGCCTCCGGACCACCTCCACCTCCGCCGCAGAGGAGCCTGTCGGAGCCCGGCGGCGGCCCGGAGAGGAGCACCTCTCCCTGGGCGTGGTGCTCGGGCCGCTGGGGGTGGTGCTGTGGTGGAGGCTGGGAGAGCATGGGATGATGCGGAGGTTCGTGACGTGACGTCATCCCAGGTTGAGACGTCATCTGATCAAATCATAATAATAATACAACATATGAACAGATACAAAAAAAATAAACAAACATTACTTAGAGAACCATCTAATCATTACTTAATGAACGCAGGAAAATTATCCATGATCACAAGTTAACATTGTCTTATCCCCACGTGAACGTTCTGGTAAGTGTAAGTATGATCAGATAAAAAAATATATTAAAAAAATCACTGCAACAACAATCAATATATGACGTAATAAATTCAGGAAAATTATCCATGATCACAAGTTAACATTGTCTTATCCCCACGTGAACATTCTGGTAAGTGTAAGTATGATCAGATTAAAAAAAAAAAAATCACTTCAACAACAATCAAGATATGATGTAATGAATGCAGGAAATTTAACGTTAATTAACGCTAAAATTAAAGTTAACATTGTCTTCCTCTCCTACCTGATAGTTCTGGTAGAGAAAAGCCAAGGAGTTAGAGTTGCTGCCGGTATCTGGAAAGGAACCGTCGTTGAAGTTCTGCTGCTGCTGCTGCTGCTGCTGGCTATGGTTCTGGTAACCAGTTCCAAGGGGCCCGGCCATGGCCTGCATCCCAGGATGGAGAGCCTGCTGCTGGGCGTGATGTTGCTGTGGGTACCCTTGGCTGTGGTGGGACTGGGGGTTGGTCATACTGCAGTGGAGAGTCGACGGGTTTCCTGATTGAGTTAAACCAGAGAGGAGAGATCACAATGTCTGATTAAAAAAAAGATTATTATCACAGATAAGTATAAGATTGTGTTTAAAGTTCATAACCTTGTACACAGTACACTTGACCTTGTTGGGTTGATTGAGAGAATCAGGGTTATACCTTTATCCCTTCAAAAAGCAACACATTTTGACTCACGCTCAGTCATTGCATCCACACAGTGACCTAAAAGGTCCACCTAAAAGGTCCACTAGATCAGTTATCTTGGTGTGTCTGAGAACAATTTCCAAAGAGACCAAAAGTTCATAAAGTGAGTGGGGACAATCCCACATTTAGCAAACACAACTAGGCACTAGAATAAAAGGAAGAATAAAGGGTCACTTTTTTACTGACATTCGACAGACAGACAGACAGACAGACAGATAGACAGACAGACAGATAGACAGACAGACAGACAGATAGACAGACATGCAGACAGGCAGACAGACAGAAAGACAGACAGATAGACATGCAGACAGACAGACAGATAGACAGACAGACAGACAGATAGACAGACATGCAGACAGGCAGACAGACAGACATGCAGACAGGCAGACAGACAGACAGAAAGACAGACAGATAGACATGCAGACAGACAGACAGACAGACAGGCAGACAGACAGACAGACAGATAGACAGACAGACAGACAGACAGACAGATAGACATGCAGACAGACAGACAGACAGACAGACAGGCAGACATGCAGACAGACAGACAGACAGACAGACAGACAGACAGACAGACATGCAGACAGACAGACATGCAGACAGACAGACATGCAGACAGACAGACAGACAGACAGGCAGACATGCAGACAGACAGACAGACAGACAGACAGACAGACAGACAGACAGACAGACAGACATGCAGACAGACAGACAGACAGACAGGCAGGCAGGCAGGCAGGCAGGCAGGCAGACAGGCAGGCAGGCAGGCAGGCAGGCAGACAGACAGACAGACAGGCAAACAGGCAGACAGACAGACAGACAGACAGATAGACAGGCAGACAGACACACAGGCAGACAGGCAGGCAG
>JAVQIZ010068105.1:0-15737 GCA_036023535.2 Galaxias brevipinnis
ATGTGTGTGTGTGTGTGTGTGCATGAGTGATAGCCGAAAGAGATTCGCAGAGCCGTTTCCCGATGAGGCAGCCCAGGGTCCCCAAACAGCACAGGTGGTTTTGTCTTACTGACAGAGCCATTCTGTCCCCGTCTCCCATCGCAGCGTCAGCCGTTCATCAGACAAACCCGCGGCGCAGCGCCCCGCCACTCATTACGGCTCGCACAGAGCACATCGAAGAAAACAAACGCACCCCCCCCCCCAAAGAAAGGTAATTTGAGGAGCTGATTGCTTTCTTAAGATAGGCTTTCAGTTCATTGTCATGGAATTATGAAAGTCAGAGTGCAGGCTCGTTTCTCCAATTTCACACCGCCGTTACACACATGTGGCAAAATGGAACTCTAACAAATACTCCCTGTAATGTGTACAGATACACAGTCATTGTCTGCGCCAACACACTGAGAATAGATAGGACAAACAGTGGAGGTTCAATCAAAAGAAGTCTTACTATAGAGATATTACAAATATGAATAATATACATTCAAATATTTCAGTGTCGATCAACTAGAATTAAGATACCTTTCTACAGGAAAGAACAGTCAGCGTACAGTGTGGGAGAGGGCTAAGGGACTGTGTGTGTCTTGCCTGGTGTATATGTGTGTAGGTGTGTAAGTGTGAGAGTGAGTGTGTGTGCATCTGTGAGTTTGGGATATGACAGGGACCTAAGGACATGGACCGTTGTCACACTTCCCACCATTAACAAAGTAAAAGGGCAAAGTGTCCAAACAGAACTGTATTAGGATTTACAGAAGCGTTTAGGAGTATTGTGAAAAGCGCCGATTTGTGGACTGACAGATGGCCAGACGGCCATGAAAGAAACTACCCGTTTAGCTAGCGGCGTACGCGACAATAAAACTCACAGGAGGCCATCATTGCAGGCTGTCGCTTCAGTCACATCGGCAGTATTCATGTCCCCCCGGTCAGTATTATAGGGGACACATGGCATCGCTGTGTAAACAAGCCGATTCTCCTGCTGGAGTGTTAGCGCAGGCCAAACATCCGACCGCTCCGTTTCCACTACGGGACGGCTTTAAAAGTCGGAACATTTTTACACCGTGTCATCTTTCTGGATCGTAATCAGGGGGAGTGAGGGCGCTGAGCGCAGACCCTTTTTGAGTGCACAATAAATGTTGAAAGTCAAGCAAACATTTGCATAAAAGTGAGTATGAGGAGAGGGACGTTTTATTGAGGCTTCCTGAATTGAATTACCGTGGTAACGCCGCGGATCACATGATCGTTAATGATGACCATCTGAATGAGCTCGCAACCCTTCCCTTTGATAAATCATGCAATAGTGTCACGGAAAAACTCGCAATTCCATGTAAAACACCGAGACAGAATGAATCCCCGTCTCTGTTCAGGGTTGACAGAATAAAGCAGAACTAACTGTTGTTCAAAACAACAAAGGGACCGAAACACAGCTCAGCCGTTGTAAATGTGAACAGCGCTCCAAAAAAATTATTCTTGGGGCCACCGCGAAGCATGATTGGGGTAAAGATTAGTCCAAAGCAGTGCTTTGCCTGCACTAAATTACAGCACAGTGAAGCAACCACTCCACCACCCAGAAACACCTGCAGCTGGAAACCTCTCACTGTTGATTTATAGTCTTGTTTTTAAGTACAGAGAAAATAGAAAAAAAATATGAGCTATTGAACCTTTGTAGCGAAGTGTGCTTTTTTTTTAATGAGTTCAAATAAATGCAGACGCGTCCTCCAAGTCTGCTCCAACTATTTTTCCAAGGAGAACCCATACTATGACCAGTTAACCTGTACTACAACACGGGAGGGAAATCAGACTCCCACCCATTGCCCTCCCATTAGCCTAAAGCGTGTCGGTCACCCAGGCTCAAATCACCCAGGCCTCCTCCCCGTCCCCGACGATGTGCCACCTGACAGTCAACGCCAGATGCGTGAGCAGCAGTGAAATCGGTTAGCCGTCCGTTCGATTAGCTTTGAACGGGAGGCCGATCCACCGGCCATCTCCCCTCCACCTGTGTGCGCCCAGCACAGGACATGGCTTCCCCGGAGACCCACACTCTCAGCCCCCGGCTCCCAACAACAGCTCCCACATAATGACTCCTACATCCAGCTGTCAGGCCGGCACACATCTCCACCTTTTTTTTTTTTTTTTCTCGTGGTAAACCACAATATCACCACTTTCCACTCCTACGGCTGAACGTGATCGCTGACTAGAAAAGGGAGCAGGAGCAGCCAGGCGGCGTTGGGACCGAGCGACGGAGCCGTCCTCCCTGACACTCACACCTCCAGTGGGTTTGATCCCACGTCGTCTTCGCTCAGGCCCCCAGCGGCTTGAGGCGCGCCGGGGGTAAAACTGCCTAAATCTGAAAGGAAATATCCAGCGTAGTGGTGTCTTAGACCGCCATTGCCTGTGTCTCTCTGCGTTAGGGGCCCCGGCGGAGGAGACCGATCGGCTGTCTACTGGTTGGTCAGAAAAGGGGAAGGCAGAGTGTGGCCCCGCGGGTCAGAGGCAGGCCACTCCAGAGGAGCTTCGCTTGGCCTCACTTGACCCCCGCCGCCATTAGCTAATTCACTGGCACCAGTGAGATCAGATGGCACTGGAGCTCTCTCTCTCTCTCTCTTTCGTCTTGCTCTCTCTCGTGGACACTCTCATTCAAAACACTTAAGCCCACTACATTTAGCCGGCCAATTCTGACGATGCATTAGGGCCACATCAGGAGGAAAATATTTACTTCACTTAGCAAATCAGTCACGGCAAAAATCCCCCGAAGTAACTGCCAGTGGACTGTCAGTGCCTTCCCTTCTTTTCATCACGGCAGATTTATTCCATGCCATGTACTCCATTCATCACGACTTCTGTATCGTTATTATAACACCACTATAACATGCTGGAGCCATAGATATAATACCATGTGACCTTAGGTCCCAGCCTCCAGTGGGTAAACAGCATGGTATCAAAACACAGGAGGGGCAATATAAAAAACACATTCAATCGCTTTCAACCGTAAAAAACACCTTGGAAAGTACAAGGCTCTCAGACAAATTCTACTTTTAAAAACCAGCACAAACATTGAAAAGTAGGGTGACCGATGAGGAGAACTTTATGCTGAAGCATTGATGGAATTATGACATTAAAGTCAATGCAACAGAAATGGCCAATTAAAGCACATCCTTCTTTTAATCCCTGTCCTTCTATCCTGTACTTTCTACTTCCCTTATCTCAGAGAAACAAGTTTGACGGAGAGAATAAATAAATAAAGAAAGAAAGAAAAACACATCTGAAAACGGGATGGAGCGATAAGCCTGTGTGTTTGCTCCGCTAATCTCATTCCACCCAGCCTGACATCCCCATGTCTTAAAAAGGCAAGGCCCCCCGAGCCTGAGCAGTGACAAGGACAACGTGTCACGCCACAGCTCCGACACGCGCTGCGGCCCGCCCAAATGTATTACCCTGCTACTCTGTGTAAGGTATGGAGACTTCGTGGTCCGTCAACAAGCTCGTATTAACCGATGGACACCGCGACATTGCAATCCAGAAGTAAAAGGCAAAGACCCCTTTTTTTTATGACGACAAATCTTACCATGTTTCGTCTCTCCCGAACCACTTTGTCACATTTCTTGTCATATCTACTGCAGACCAAAACCTACTGGCCGAAGACCAGCTGTTTCAGCAGTGTGCTTTTAGCAAGCGCTACAGCTTGAACCAAAAGGGTTTCTCTGTTGCCTTATGGCCTGTGGATAGCACTTTGAGGCCCGGCGTTTGAGAATCTCCTGTTGAACACCCCCACAGCTCAACACAGCAGAGATCACAGTGCTCAGGCTGGTCCAGACTCACTGCTCTGGCGGATCTCAACGTCTGCATAGACACATTCAGTGTAGTTTACACATTACACATTGTCAGTGTGAGTGCACCTGTGTGTGTTTGTTTGTGTGTGTGAGTGCACCTGTGTGTGTGTGGAATATGATAAATATAATGACTGCAAGGTTTTGTGTGTGTTTGAGTGTCTGCTTGAAGCATAGTCTGTGTGAGTGCACCAGTGTGTGTGTGTACATACGTGTGTGTGTGGAATATGATAAATATAATATCTGCAAGGGTTTGTGTGTGTGTTTGAGTGTCTGCTTGAAGAATAGTTTGTGTGAGTGCACCTGTGTGTGTGCGTGTGTGTGCAAGTGTGTGTGCCTGTGGAATATGATAAATATAATATCTGCAAGGTGTGTGTGTGTGCGTGCGTGTGTTCGAGTGTGTGTGTGTGTTTGAGTGTGTGTGTTTGAGTGTGTGTGTGTGTGTGTTTGAGTGTGCGTGTGTGTGTGTGTGCGTGTGTGTGTGTCTGCTTGAAGCATATTACTTGTGTCTGGCTCCCTGCTCACAATGAGGCCCACTTTGAAACCCCAGAATAGAGAGAGAGAGAGAGCTGTCTGGATCTACATTACCAACGATTCAAGTGAAGCACCCTCATGAGCGGGACTCTTCTCGCCCTCCTAAGACCCACTCGCCGCGTGAAAACTCCCCGAAGTCTCCGTTGGCACGGCAACAAATGTGATTTGGCGTGCACGCGTCGCACCGTTGATAGACTGGAGATTGACCTCGAGTCTCTCACCTGGCTCTCCTCTCTCCGTCCTCGGCGGAGGCGGAGAGTCTTACGTGCCACACAACACATTTCATTACACACACACACACGACGCCTCCCCCCCCCATCCCCCCCTCCCCTACAGGCACATGACTGATTGTTGTCAGTGGCAACGGATTTCATTAGGCGAGGTGAGATAGATGGTTATTATGGGGTGGTTGTTTATCATGAGAGAGCCAGCTGTGAGAGCCTACGCAAGCGCCTGTGTGAAGCGGCATGTGTGTGTGTGTGTGTGTGTGTGGCTTGTGAGTATTTGTGTGTGTGGCTTGTGTGTAGCTTGTGTGTGTGTGTGTGTGTGTGTGTGTGTGTGCGTGGCCCGCGTGCAGGTGCCTGTGTGCAGCAGTTTGTCATGTGATGTCATTCCTTTTATGAGTGTACTGCTGTGCTCCCCGTTGCCGTGTCCACAGAGGCTGCACGGGGAAGAGGGAGGGGAAGGGGGGTCATCCCTCTCTCCAGGGGCCCTGGGGCCTCTGAGGCGACATCTAACCAGGCTGGACCACAGCCTCTGCTCAAACTGTAACACCCAGGCCCCACTTCCCATCAATCACACTGACACGCTGACCGTCTCGGGGAAAGTGGGTGGACGAGGGTGGACTTCAAAGCCTTTCCACAAGCTGACACGTCCGTGATCCATGCCAGGATCTCTCGCCGACGTGTTGCCGTTCAGACGGAAAGCTCCCACCAAAAGAAAAAGGGGGGAAGGCGTTAAACCGAGCAAAGTTCACACTAACCGCTGTGGAGCGTCATCTTCTCTCCATTTTGTTGAGGCCCTCGCGTGACGGCGGCATGGCGGCCCCGGTCCAACCTGCAGCGCCATCGGTCAGCTCCAATGAGCTCAGCGTGGGACTGCCCCGGAGGTGGAACCCTTACTTCTCTCCCCGTTGCTTGGGGGATATCCCTGACCCTGTCCCAGGATGTCCCGGGGGAGCCTGGAGACTGGAGGACAAGAGGATGGAGGTCCCAACGATTGGATTGGAACTCGACCCCGGGTTGACCTTGAGGCGCGCGTAACGGTTTTGTTTCCCCTTTACGTTCCAAAGCCCCTGACCGCCGCGCGGACACGGGGAACGGACCTTCGTCTTCCTCCGCGTCTGCCGTGCCAGGCAACAGGAAAATGAGAAACGGAGCAATCGTGGTGCTCTCAAGATGAGTAATCCTTTTATGTTGATTTATGAAGATTATGTGACTCACAAAATCCACAATAGGGTCAATCAGACGACAACAATAACAATAAAATGCCTTTAGGCGATCTTTAAAATGCTTATTTTTAAAAACGTTGACTAATCCAACCGCTCAAAACCACTCTGTGCAAAGCAATCCTTTGGCCCTAAATTGTCTGTAAATCCAATCAAATGACCTCTTATAATGAGCTCAAATCCTTTTTTTGTTCAGGTTATGTTTTAGCCTTCGATGCTTTGCCTGCAGTCAGTTTGACTGTGCACTGTGCACAGCTACCATAATGGCAAACAGCATAATCAATGATCTGTGGAGGAGGAGCTCTGGCACAGTTAGTGCTCGCTAAAACTTTACGATAGACTTTTAACACCGTCCTTGCTTGACAAGAGACGTAAATCCCGAACAAACGCCGCCGGGGGTAATGAGGGCGGCGCTCCACGATGCTCCAGAACGCGCATGGCCTCAGAAGGCCTGAGGGCCGCTCCGTGGACTCACGCCGATCAATCCAAAATCGATTGTCATCAAGAATCAAGACACCCGTGTGCCTGTGCACGTGCATTATTCAAACGTGCAGACTTATTTATGTGCTTGTGTGTTTGCAGTGTGTACGTGGCCAACACCCTCTCACACCCCACACTGGCACTCACTGCCACATGGGGCTGAACCGCCCGGCTAGCCAAGTCACCATTCCCATTGTCTTCATGGCCTTTCTCTCCAGCTCCGCAACGCTATCTCACCATTAAACCAGGGGATCAAAGACAATCAAACGTCATGGTGACGATACCTATTGCGCCAGGAATGGTTAGAATCTTTCTAAACTTCCCACAGTCAGTGACGTTTAAACCTTACAGAGACACAGGAATACGCAAATAAACAAACATTCATACACTTCCACCCACACCCACACCCACACCCACACCCACACCCACACACACACACACACACACACACACCATTTGTTTGCCGATCTTTTTCCTCAGGCTGCTAATCTCTCCGTAGTGTCTCTTCTAATGCCAGATTAGAATGCACATGGGAAGGCCAGCTTGAACAACTGGCAAAAGGATGCTTCCCTCTATTATCTCCTAATCACGCTCTCAATAGTAACAACATAACACGGCCTCTGATAGCAATCTGTCACCGTGTGAGGCCGCAGTCGGCGCGCTGTCAGACCGCTCTGCCGCTTGCAGGACTGACATCACTTGATTAATGATCGTATATTATTTATTATGACGCTGATTTTTTTTTTTTTTTTTTTTTTGCATTCGTTGTTTCGGATGAGTGATAGGAAGAGAGAAGTAGCTTGGGTGCTGTTGTCTTTGTACAGGAGCGTACTGCTCTGCAGGGGGGAAGGCGGTGGAACACACACTGAACACCCTACCGTGTGTGCCGTTGTGTTTCAGTCAGGATCCATTTACACTGAAAACGGACTTGTGAAGGATTTCCACGAGTTGTTTTATTATCGTTCATTATTTATTATGACGTTGATCTTCGGCGAGTTTTGAACCGGGGTTTTCGTTGGTAAACGTCATAAACCTTTCAACATAAATAAAAGGAAAATGAACGCACATAACAAGCAAGACATAAAGATACTGTGTAACGTATACGTTCACTCCCATTCGGCAGTGTTTGCTGTCATACTGTAAATACGTCCGTAGTCTGTCTATAAGGCCACCCTCACTAACATCGGTATCATTTGAGGCATTAAACACAAAGCAGCAGCCATCTTTGATTCCTCCATGTTGGAAAATGAAGTAGGGTGCAGACATGAGAGTTCATTATTACACCCAGAGTAAATAGGATCTGAAATAAAGTCAGGTCCTCAGGGTTCGGGATGGGGAGTGACTTGGCTCCCCTCCTAATAAATGTCGAATTGGATCAGAAGCCAGCATCAAACGGGCACCACATTGGTTTTCTCATTAGATAGGAGACACAATTTCACAAAGGCCCGGCCGCCGAGTACATCGATTGATTTGAATGTGCCATCCATTGAAAACACACTGAGTCCACAACAAGTTCACCCTCTCATCTTCTCAACACTGGGTGACTCACCAAGCGCCATGAGCAAAGGAGTTTGCCGTGCAATCAAGTTGTAATGCTTTTGACCGCGACACGTAGGCTTCGAGCTAAGAGCGTCGACCACTATAATCACAAGAGCCTTCAACCGACGTGTTTGTTTTTGAAAGCCCATTAACAGCTCTCACAACCCGGGAAAGCCTACCTATCAGCGAGACTCCCTCCTCAGCAACGTGTTAGAGTAATAGACAGAAAACACACTGACCCCCCCGAACAGCGCTTACAAAAATATTTGCATTTGTTTCTTGGCTGTCACAGCAACAATTTATCAATGGGTACTTAAGATGCGTTTGTATGTGTGTGACGCACTTGGCTTCGGTGTGGCCGTGGACTCTGCATGTCATGCAGTCAGGCATCACTTTATCAAAACCCTTTGTGCTTATTTTCTGCCAAACTTTCAATTACAAACGCCACAGAACTAAGCAAATTAATTAAGAGTGTATTAGTCAGGGGGTACTTGTGCTCTGTCCAATGAATATTTTTTGCGATCTTGCCTGTGTTTGTGTGTGTGTGTGTGTGTGTGTGTGTGCAATGCTTTCTCACAGCTCTGCGTGCATATGTATGGTAAGCACTAAGGCAGACTGGCAGCCTGGTGGGCTTCCCTCTCCGAGCTCGTTAGAAGCCCTGCACACACTTCCCCCGTCTAGAGAGATCCCAGGGAAAATCCCCTTCTCGTTTGAAGTTAAAACACATATGCTGCGCTCTTGACTGGGAGAAACACGAGTTTTAGCCATATTAGAACACGCTCTGCAAATATCTGTCGCCATCTCAGGGTACGGACTACGGGGGGTTTGGCAGAACACCCGCCTTGAGAGTGTGTGTGTGTGTGTGTGTGTGTGTGTGTTCAAAAAAGTGTGAAAAACCCCCCAAAACAAAAGACAGTACCAAACTGTCACACTTACATTTCGTTCAAATTAATAACGCAAATCAAAAGTCCCCAATTACAGGATTTGCTTTTCACAGCTGCTGTCACTGAACACTCAAAGTGGTTCCCAGTTGCCGTGTGAAGTGGGAGGTGTGAATGTCTCTGCGTTGCGATGCAGAGGCAGCAACAACAGCTTACACGCCATCGGAGCTCCATGGAGCCAGTCACAAAATGCACCGGCTCTTTTTCTAGCAAGTCTTTAATCCCCTTAAAAAGTTCTCTTGCCACAGTCATTCACAAGAGTCCCTTATTTGGCTGTTCCACAGTACAGTTCTTCATGGAGGAGTAACAGTCGTCAGTACCGTGTCTGAGTTTGAGAAAAGTAAAAGTCCTCCAAGCCCACGATTCAGCTCTATGTGGCTGATAGCAGAGCTGGGGCTTCAAAAAACAAAAAAATCTTTTGAAATTATGAATAACAAATTCCAGATTGCAGCTTTGAGACTCACTGGATAAGGCTCGCTTGGCAAAGAGATACTCGCCTGCCATAAGCACAACAACAAGACAACAGGAAGCTAGCCAAACGCGGGCTCTCGGCGCTAGCTGTAGGGGTCTTAGCAGCAGGGACACTACCCTACAGCATGTCTCATTGCTCCATATTGCCAGCTCTGAGCATGAATAAATAAACATAACAAGATCTGGCCAATTTCACTCGAGCCCCAAGGCAAGAAACAGAATATTTCTGACTGCAAGCGTCTGTGAAGATTTATTACCCAGTCCACACATGCATTATTTCACAGGTGACACGTTAAAAATGGTTAAAAAGGTTTAAAAATAAATCATTTTAACAAAAGTGAAGTTCACTTAATAACTAGTATCCCCCCCTTAAAACAGTGTTTTACATACTCACTGTGACATTTCACTTTGCAAGGTTTTATTCAGTACACAGCAAAACATGTAATGAAGGCAATTTGGTATTTAGACCTTCTGCAATTGAAAAAGGGAAAAGTAGCTTACAGCATAGTGCTATTACTTCAGTCCATGTGGGCATTCGCTTGCCGTTCCCATCGCCAGTTTCGATGAAAACCCTCCCAACGCTTTCCAGAGTCCAACTGGTACGTGGGCCGCCCCACCTGGCGCTGTGTGATAGCCCACGGGGTTCGATCTCCACACAAACGATCCCCGAGGCTCTGCTCGTCCATTCCAGATCACTACTCTGACTGTTTCCATTTGGACGGCCCGACCCAGACGACTGGAGGCCGGGGAAAGGCGAGACACGACGTGTGCTGAGCCTTTGATCGCGAGTCTCCGAGAACCACAGAGATCAGAAGGGGGTTGAACACAGACAGTGTTTGGAAGGAGGCTTTCAAGCACCTTTTCACATGCCAATAAGGTAGGACTTCCAAGATAATACTAAGATGGCTCCGTTAGAATAAAACCTGGAGGAGGTAGAAGGAAGCACAGTGCCAGCATAAACGTGGTGTACGCCTCCCTTGGCCTCCAGTTCAGTGTGACACAGAGCAAAGTGGCGAGCTGGAGTGGCACTGGTGTGTCCGGGAGCAGTGTACAGCATGGTGTTAATTGACGGAGCATGAGAGCACAATATCCACAGGGGACTGGACCCACCGAGTGACACACATGCACGCACACACACACACACACACACACACACACACGAACCCACACATAACAAACAGGCTGGTGCCTTGTGGGGCTCTTAACCAGCGGACAGAAAGGGAGGGAGTCACAGGCGTCCGGCTAGGGGAGGGAGAGAAGGAAGGAGTCATGGGCGTCCTGCTAGGGGAGGGAGAGAGGGAGGGAGGGAGTCACGGGCGTCCTACTAGGGGAGGGAGAGAGGGAGGGAGGGAGTCATGGGCAACCAGCTAGGGGAGGGACAGAGGGAAGGAGTCATGGGCATCCTGCTAGGGGAGGGAGAGAGGGAGGGAGGGAGTCACAGGCATCCTGCTAGGGGAGGGACGGAGGGAGGAGTTGTGTGACAAGGGATAAGCGTGTGATATAAAACACCAGGGAAAAGGAGGCAGCCTCCGACAAGGACATGGACAAGAGATGATCAGAGGGGACTGGTGGCAGACTACACTGGGGAGTCAAGAGACAGCAGCCGAGAGAGAGAGAGAGAGAGAGAGAGAGGGGGGGGGGGACGTCTACAGTCTGTCAACAGCAAGGTGTCAATTGAGGAGGGAGATCAAAACTGGTGGATAGCGCGCAACTCTGTGTGTGTGTGTGTGTGTGTGTGTGTATAAGACCTACACAATCACACATAGGTGAAGCACAGAGAGATCGTCTGATCTCATTCTCTGCCCCTGGTTCAAGACTTCCAGAGACCCATAGAGAGGGGGTGGGCAGGTGGGGGATGGCTAGGCAGGGCCAGCTCAGTGGACTATAGTCCCTCATAGAGACTTACAGTAGCTGTCTCAGCAAAAAAGAAAGGAAAAATCAATAAATATACAGTTAGTGTGAATGTCTCTCTCTCTCTCTCTCTCTGTGGGTGTGTGTGTGTGTGGTTGTGTGTGTGTGTGTGTGTGCAGGCATGGGGTTGGCTAGCAGAAGTACAGTACCTGCACTGCTACCGCATTGCCTGCTGCATTTGAAAAGCAGCTGTGCTGCAAGGTGCGCTTGTGTGCTCCGTGTGTGCCGACGTCTACCCTCTGAATAACACAAGCGTTATTTATTTTATTTATTTATTTGTTCATAAGTCAATAAGGAGCCGTACACTTTCTCTTCCGACCGCCGAGTTCCTGATTACAAAAGACTGCAACATGAAATCTATTTCCAGCCATTGTCCCTCACAGGCCTGACCTTTCCTCTCATTCTATTAGACCCCACGACTAAACCCAATGACGAGGCCCCGTATTCTCACTGAGGAGCCCCACAATATCAAAATCTATTCCTATTTGGGGCGCCTTCCCGACGAGAAAGCAATCTTCATTTTAAGAGCGGGAAAATATGGCTCCTCAGAAGATGATCCGTCTGTCGGCAATTCAAAGTGAGGCGTGATCAATCTTATGCAAATGTGTGTTGCCATGACCTGTGGAGAATGCGGAGTGCAATTCCCATAATGCATTTTCATCCCTTACAAGGTTTATGGCACAAAGTGACACTGTTGTTTTGATAAAAATAAGAGTTCCATTTATCGTTGCTCCAAAAAACCCTTTTACTGCTCTCAATGACAAACTTGCACAAACCCACACACACACACGCGCACACGCACACGCAAGCGCAAGCACACACACGGATCGGCTCAATTGGGATGAGACCTGCATTCACTGCAATCAAAAGAAGAATATGCTGCAGTTATTCCGGATGTAACCTTTGAAGTCCCGTGAAAGTGGAACGCCACACTGTGATCTCCCTGAGCGAATGAGCCTGGTGGTCAGAGTCACTGCAATCAAGGAGGAGAGGCTGGATCCCGCGGCCCGTCCATGGGGATAAGACCGGTAGTCTAGTAGTAGAGTGGAGGAAATCCACTCACCACGCAGCACATCCCTTTCATCTTCCTCTGAATCGGGGACTCGTCATCACATTTGTCAGACTCCGCTGAAAGCTGATCTTCCACAGCGTGTGAGTTGACACGCTCGGAGGACGACTTGTCCCCCCCCCCCCCGCCCCGCACCACCCTCCTAGTTTCACATTTATTCCGTCCTCACAATGCAAAGATTTCCTCTGTCCAATGAAGTCAATTTGGGCTATCCCCCCGTCCGTGGGCGTTGATGAATGGCCAGAGAAGCTGGCAGTGGAGCCCAGATTGGGCTTTGATCTCAGGGCCCAGACTGTTACCGTATTCAGGTTGACTCCCACAAACCCCATTAGAGCTCTCCCTCTTCTGGCATGCAGACACACACTCGCACAACACACACACATACACACACTCGCACAACACACGCACGCACGCACGCACGCACGCACGCACGCACACACGCAGCCTCAAAGAAAAGAGGTGCTGCTGCTCGGTTGTTTGCACACGACTACAAACCCAGAGTAAGGAGATAAGTGGAGGGCACGAGGGATAAAATAAGGATGATTCGGAGAAGGAGAGAAAGACGGGCAGAGGTAATATTTACTGAGAGGTGTCAGTGCAAAGCAAACACGTACGTGAACATGTAGCGGTGCAGTGTGTTCTGTGGCGGCCTAACGCTGGACCTCTGTCAACATTCAAAATATGAATGACGGCTACCTTAACGTTAGTGACGGCCCGAGTTCCACATCGCCCTGCGTTAAATGCTGTTAAAGCCACAAGAGGTGGCAGCTGCGTCAATCATGTAAGCACGATTTGATTACTCGACGCCGCAGCGAGGTCACGCGCCGAACGGAACGCCCCTGTTCGCCGACCCGCCACTCTCTCTAAATTGAAAAGAATATTTATACCAACGCAGGGATCAGAAGTTAATGGACGCCATCATGCATCAATCGAGCCACGTCCAAATCTTTCCCGTCTTCTTTTAAAAGCTTCGTTTTTTTCTCTTCCTTTTCTTAAGTAGGCCTTTGGTACGGGGGAGCTCGCACATTACAGTGGGAGTTTATAATCGGAGATCAGAAGGAGTATTAACGGAGAACGTGCTAAAGGAGCAGGATCAAACAAAGATCTCCCTCCGCTGTAATGAACCACTGCCTCTTTGGTGCAGTGGCTAATCGTTCCGGTCCAGTTTGGGGGTTCTGATCCCTTAAAAAAAGCCAGGTGCAGAGAGTCTATAAGGTGATCAAAAACAGGCTTTGAAATGACGAACTGGAATATGATTACCACCATCATCATACAGCATTGGGGTGAAGGAACTGGCCAGATCAATACATCACCTACATTCTCTTTTAAGCATTCCAAATAACACAAATTCTTCTGCTCTTGGCTAGACGGAATCAATAATGGTGCCAACAGCATTATATACGGCTGCCAGTGTCCATTTTTGTTATATCAGTACCTCTTCTTTCCTCTAAAATAATCAACTCCAATTCAGCCATTATTCAGCAAAAACTCCCACTTTTCTAAGGGAACAGATATGCTTCGACTAGGCTTGAACAAAAGCCTGTCGGTGGCCTGACAGCTATGGAGCACAAAAACACACTCCGAACCAGGAGTTGAACTTGTTCTGGAGCTGATACGGTTAGCAAATAAATATTTAAGGCACTGCCACGGAGGCATCCCAACGAACTGTATCAACCATCTGGGAATTTCCCCCTCAGAACAGAGGCAAAGTCATATCATTATTTTTGGTGGGTTGGCCAGAGTCAGTGGATTGCTTTTATACAGGAAATAGAGGTATTGCAATGTGAACCACGACATTCCGAGTAACGTGATGGCGTCGTGATTTCAGAAAGAAAAAAAGTCGACATTACGGTGTAAAAAAACGTTATCATCAGAAGATGGCGGCACGCCTCCCAATCAATGGTGGGGCCAGGTGTCCAGGATGAAATATTGGCTCTGTGGACTGCAGGTAATGAACTCAATTCCATTCCCAGTTTTACCTCTAATCCCCCCCACCCCCACCCTCCTATCCCCCTCACCCTCCCATCCCCCTCTTCTTTTCTTTCCATCGTTACTCTGGTGTCTTCAACCAACACTTCTTATAGCAGCGATGGCCTACTACCACCCTTTTCTTTTACCCACAGAAATACTGCATTCATTTACAGTGTAGAAATGTAAGCTGCCAATCACCACAACATTTGCCTCATTTGACCAGCCTGATCACTTACTGTGCCACCTCTCAAATAAAGCCACCTCCTCAAATAACTACAGCACAGGGAGAAAATGGGCATATTTGTAGATTTTTATTACGCACGCAGTGTGAGTTTAAATTCATAATTAACCTCTCAGTGGTGCAGTGTGTATGTGCGATGTGTGGGTGCATGTGCTCGTAAGGGGATTAGGAGGAACATGCAAAGGTCATTAATTTCAGTGGCGAGCCAAGATCCAGGTAAGATCTAGCCAAAGCTGAGAAGCCCACCAAGGAGCAGTGGACCCACATATGTAAACTATGTTTGAGCCTACAGTATACAATATGTATTCTACCAGCTGACTCTCAGTGTTAACCCTATGTTTATCATGGTACCTTGGTAACCTAGGTGTGCTCTGTGCTAGCACCAATAGTTTCCTTTTGAAGGACATCAGACAGCCTCTGAGGAACACCAGCCCCACAGAATATGAATGCACTGTAGCAAAGCAAATGCAGCATATTCTTATCACTGCAGGGCTGAGGGAATGCGCATAAAGTCATATTTACTCATGCATTGTACATTTTGCCTTATGCCTTGGGGCTTCTGTAACAAGCTCTCTACTGTAGTTTCTGGCCAATATATACGATTAGAAATACAGCACCTCTAATATTACCAAGAAAGCATATATTATGTACTGTATCTACATTAGCTATTCAAAAAGTATGAAAAGAAAATACATAGAACTAAATTTAACAAAATAATTGTTAGTCTATGAATAATCCATATGTTGACAAGCATTTCCCAATTCGTTCTAAATCCTTGCGATACGCACATTTAATACCAAAACAAAATGCATGTTTTTAATAGAATCATGAATGAACTCGGGCACTACCCATTTTAAAGCTTAGTAGAACAGCATGAAGTCATAACTGATTGTAATCCTCTTAGTCTTAATTCTAAAATACGAGTACACACTGCATCATAGAAACAAATTATGGGATTGCATTGTGTTTTTTAACTTGTGTGCGCTCACGGACGATCGTGAATAGCATGCGTGAAAGATTGTGTGGGTCGGCGTTCCGTTAGAGGCCCATTTGAGGCCACATGGTAAGAACTGATAGTTATCCTTTCACAAACGGGAGGCAGGAAAGCCAGTCTCAGTTCAATGAATATTCAGATAGAGCCACAGCCTTGGGGAGACGTACAGCAGCCCGGAACTGTTATCAGAGTCGCTCACCGCCGTGCAGGGGGGGGGGGGGGGGGGGGGGGGGGGGGGGGGGGGGGGGGGGGGGGGGGGGGGGGGGGGGGGGGGGGGGG